>CM038682.1:519409143-519682685 GCA_021605205.1 Aegilops longissima | reverse complement strand
TCACGCTTCATCGGAGAGGCTGTGGTGTTGATGTAGAAGCCCTCAATGATCGATTCCCCCTCCGACAGATCGTCGGAAAAGGCCCCAAGATGTGATCTCACGGGTACAGAAGGTTGCGGCGGTGGAAAAGTGGTTTCATGCCCCCCCTGATGTTTATAGGGTATAAGAGTATATATAGGCGAAAGAAGTACGTCGGTGGAGCTACGAGAGGCCCACGAGGGTGGGGGCACGCCTACCCCCCGGGAGCGCCCTCCTGCCTCGTGGCCGCCTCATGGCGTTCCAGACTTCAACTCCAAGTCTTCTGGATTGCTTTCGGTCCAAGAAAGATCACCGCGAAGGTTTCATTCCGTTTGGACTCCGTTTGGTATTCCTTTTCTGCGAAACACTAAAATAGGCAAAAAAACAGAAACTGGCACTGGGCCTCCGGTTAACAGGTTAGTCCCAAAAATAGTATAAAAGAGCATATTAAAGCACATTAAACATCCAAAACAGATAATATAATAGCATGGAACAATAAAAAATTATAAAACGTTGGAGACGTATCATCCCACAAAGTGGACCTGCGGGTAAACAATAATCTCTCTTCTGCCCTGCCATGCTTCCTTTTCCCGCTACCATTACCAGGATGGTTTCCGGGTGTAATATGCCTGACCTTCTCTAATTCCACTTGCAACTCATCGGTGGTGAGCCTCTTTGGCGCATCACGGTTTCCATGCTTTGCATTGAACACATGTCTTCGGTATTTTGTAGGACGCGGATTGTCCTTGGCAAGGAAACGACAGTGTCCAATGTAATAGATCTTGCTAAGTATTACGTATGATAGCGGATTCCCGTCACAGCGAACACATGCATTGTAACCATGTGTCGTTCGTCCTGACATAGTGCCCAAAGCTGGATAATCATGGATGCACCAAATCATAACAGCACACAGAAAGAAATCAGTGTGGGCTGCTATATAGGTCTCGAGTGAGAACACCCCTCCATAGCTGTTGAATTTCCTTCACAAGAGGCTCCATGAATAAATCAAAATCCTTTACAGGACTTCTTGGACCTGGATGAGCAAGGCCATCATGTAGTTTGATTATTTGGTCCAAACATTTGGAGGCATGTTGTAAGGGATAACAAGCACTAGCGACATGCTATATGTGGCGCTCTGGTGGCCAAATGGATTAAATCCATCTGAAGCTAAGCCAAGTCTAATGTTTCTCGGGTCAGCAACAAACTTTTTGTGTTTCTGATTGAAGCTTTTCCACTCACTACCATGAGATGGATGGCTCATTATATTCTGATCTCTATACTCCTGGTTCCTAGAATGCCACAATACATCCTCTCTTGTTTCAGCATCATGAAACAACCTCTGCAATCTTGGTATAATTCAATAATGTCTCAGAACATTATGAGGAATCCTCTTCACAGCATCGCCATCTTTACATCTTGATGATTTGCATTTTGGGCATTCACTTAAGTTGGCATAATCCTTCCGGAACAGAACACAATTATTCTTAAAAACATGGATCATATCATATCCAATTCCAACTGCATGAAGGAAATTCTTAATTTTATTGTAGGTGTGTGGCAGCTCAGACGCATCTAGGAAAGATTTGCGGAAAGCAGCCAAGATCGCATCGAATGATTTTTTGGTCATCCACTCAGATGTATTCACCTGAAGAAAGGTGACCATAGCTGAGAATACTGACAGCTTATTTCCTGGGGTGACAGCCATGTTGTATTGTTCCATCATGCGGGCCCACCATTTTTCTTCTGCAGGTGAAAGTTCATGAAATGCATGAGCATTTCGTAGCATTGTTTCAATGTTTGTCAAACTCACTGGCTTCGCCACCACCACCTCCTCTTCCTCTTCCACCTGAGCATCAGGCAGATAAAGATGGTGATCTGCTGCTTCCACGTAGTCAGTAACATTGACGTTCACAGCTTCACCATGATGAACCCACCTAGTATATGTGACCGACATCCCATACAAGTGTAGACGATTTTGCACACTTGACTGGGGTCTTGTAACTGAATTCATACAACTGCTACACGGGCATAGCACATCTGATTTCGGACCACCGTACTCAGCTCTGATAAAGTTCATGAAGTTTTCAACCCCTCGACATATGCAGTGGAGAATCTTCGAGCAGAAGTTATCCAAGTCCTGTCCATCTGTTAGACATAAAAATTAGTTCTTCTACTAGATATTACAGGAAAAACATATATGCTTTCTATGAAGTCCAAAAAAATACCTAGGTCGATGCCTAAAGCTATGGCAAGATATTTGGACGAGCAGATCTAAGTAACGAAATATATTTAAAGCTAATTCAGCAAATAGATTTTAGTGCTAAATTATGGGAGGCTGTTTTAGTAGTCAATGAGGCTGAGCACACAACCATCAAACTATCGAAGGCCATCGCAGCAACAAAGATCGAGTATAAAATGGTGTAGAGCTATTTCACCTAACAGATTGGCTACTAGACCATGGCAATCTACGTCACAATAAATATATGGAAGGATATTTTAGCAACTAATCGGGCTTGGCATGCCATCTCAGCTCAGAAGATTTAGTGCAGAACAGGGCAAGGAAGCTTCTTAAGCAAAGCATATTGACTGTAAACTACTTGCAAACAAGAGATTACAGTCCTGTCACCAACATTCAGCGCTACATTTGGCATGCACGGGCCTCGCCTAGAATGCGCGTACCGTGGGAGAAGCCGACCGCCATGCGTCTCATTACCTAACATTGCCGGTGGCGGCATCGACCGCCATGCGCCTCCACAAGAACGCCGCCAGCCGGTGGCGGCGCTGGCTAGAGGACGGCAGTCTCACGAGAGCATACTTGTGGGAGCGAGAGGATCGTCGTCGCCCCTCGACAAACAGCAGCGCCGACGTGTCGGCGCAAGGGAGGGCGGGCTTTGGCGGAGCGAATGGAGTGGAGGGGGACGGGGAGGGGTTTGGGGAATATTATTGGCTAGTTGGTGAAGGGCGGTTGAATTTGGGATTTGGGGGATTTGGGGGGGTTCGCGGGTGGGGGGGAGTTTGGTGCATGGTCGGTTTCTCCAAGTGCAGTCCCACGTGTCAGTGAAGAGGCAAACCGAAGCGTATTTCGTTTGAGTGAGCCATGTGCAGGACCGAACATGAGTGGGTGCAATGCGACCGCGACAGGGGTGCTGTGAGTGTACCACGTTTTTTCCTTTTAAACTAGGTGCTTCGCCCCCTAAAAAAAACTTGGTGCTTCGCACGATCCATAGATACTACTACTTGTAATCCGGTAATCCCGACAAAAACGGCACGGCCGAGTCTTTTCCCGCGTGATATGCTGGGAGGTTGGCTTAGTTGGGTTTTTTAGGACGAGTAATGCTACACCTACGTAATCCCAGTTACGTAATTAACGTAATATGAAACATGTGAGCTGTTAATTGTAGATTGGGGGGGGGGGAGGGGCCCACCACCATGAAAATCATGGAGGAGAGAGAGAGAGAGGCAATTTACGTTTAACCCTTTCATAGGTTCCCGTAGATGTAGAAAGATGTGAAATGCGTGAATGTGTAGTTGACGTACTATTGGAGTGCCTAAGATAAATTGTGTATGTAGACCCTATGTGTTTATTTACTTCGCATGTTAGCTTTGTCTCGGTTCAATAAAAAGCAGAGTTGGTGATGATGGTGTGCCTGCCATCCTACAATATAGGCCGTCCAATCTATATCTAACGGATAGGAAGGAAACTATGAAAATTTACCCGCACTCCTCTCCATATTTGCAGATAAGGCCTTCCCTCGTTCATCCTTTTCTCCCACAAGATCTTGATGTTCCTTGCAACACACGGGCATATTGCTAGTACTCCTACAATATACTATATTATTGTCAAAGTTCATATACACCGGCCGAGATTAATGCAAACACGACAGATTTTCATTACATTTCAAACTTTTATACGACAAAAAAATAAAAGAAACCCGACCCTAAACCCATTCTACGGCGGTGACCGACGTCCTCCATCTGTGATCTCCATGAAGGGGGGTGGGGTTCAAGACCCGTGAAGTGAAGGTGCGGTCTCCGTCGAGGAAGAGTAGAACACGGGAGACGGACCGGCTAGTTGGCACACCATGCACTGCCGTCTCCCATGCCCTACTCATCCTCGGACCTCGGCAGTGTCGGACGTTGGACGGAGGCAAGTAGGACGCGTGGCTGACGGTGCTCCCGTCGACGGCCGCCAGCGTGGCCACCGCTTTTGCGGTCGCGTCCGTGTCCGGCTATGCCGCTATTGCGTCGCGAGCGGCGACTTGAGCGAGGGCGGCGACCTCGAGCTTCATCCCCGAAGACAAGCTCTCCTGTAGAGTGTTTGCGCTTGTGGTCATGGCGTATGTGGTGCCAGGTAGCAGGGCATTGCCGCTTTAAGTAGCGCATTCCGGTGAGGCCAAGCGTCCAGGTGTGTCATTAAGTCACCGGAATTGGTTCCTCGGGCACCAAGACTCTTAACGATGGCATACAGACGGACGGCATGAATGCGGGCAGCTGGCGCCGGCTGGGAATGCGCCGCACTACGGCGCGAGGGACGAGGTTTTTTGGTGTGCCAGGGTAGTCAGCTGCGGTCGTGGCAACATTGGAGATGCCCTTTGCTCACATGCGACCCCACATGTCATTGAAAAAGCAAGACGGCCTGGCATGGTCTCAGGTCCTGGGGATGCAGTTGGCCGCGCTACACCACTCCGCGGACGCATCATGGTGCGCCCGCACTTCGGTGCCACGTGCGTCCTCGACGAGCCAGGTGTTGATCTGTTGGTCGTTCCACGGCGTTAACGCCACCCTCGGTACACCAAAACCGACTATGTCTAGCGACGATGAGCATGTCCCTCACCGCGATCGCCATGTCCAGAGGCGGTGCTGGAGCTGCGCCACGTTGCTGGCCCCCACGACCCACATGAATGGTTGCTGGTGGCGAGGAGGTCGTGGGCCAGCTCCTCCATTGGACTAGTCTGTGCCACGTCGTCCCGGCAGGTGTGCCCCACATGTCGGTTTCCTTGTTTTCCCGGCCATATTCGAGCATCAGTGCTCTGCGTTGCGCATTAGGCGCGGAACAGGTGGTTTTTGTGCCCTGGTTCAAATGTGGTACAGTACCAAGTTGTTACCCTAGCCCCAAGTGTGGTGGTGTTGGGTATGGTACCACCCTTTTCCCTTTCAAGTAGTGAAGCGTAACACTTGATTAAGTAGCCAGATGGTGTGCTAAATGTAGGTGTCCGACTGTTTGAAAGAATAATTCAGGTGTGCCCGGTCTATGCCCGCATTTAGGGGTCCAACTTACGATGTTCCGGCTGTAAAGTAGGGTTTAGTATATTGTACTTGTACACATATTTGTATACATATGTAATTGTAATTGTGATCATCTATATAATGAGACGTGAGGCTGGATGTCAACCACCAATGCAAAACCCTAAACACTACGTTTAACTTGGTGTCGTTGTCAAAACCGGCGGCTCTAGGGTAGGGGGTCCCGAACTGTGCGTCTAGGCGGATGGTAATAGGAGACAAGGGACATGATGTTTTTACCCAGGTTCGGGCCCTCTTGATGGAGGTAAAACCCTACTCCTGCTTGATTAATATTGATGATATGGGTAGTATAAGAGTAGATCTACCACGAGATCAGAGAGGCTAAACCCTAGAAGCTAGCCTATGGTATGATTGTTGTTCGTCCTACGGACTAAAACCCTCCGGTTTATATAGACACCGGAGAGGGCTAGGGTTACACAGAGTCGGTTACAATGGAAGGAGATCCACATATCTGTATCGCCAAGCTTGCCTTCCACGCCAAGGAAAGTCCCATCCGGACACGGGACGAAGTCTTCAATCTTGTATCTTTATAGTCCAGGAGTCCGGCCAAAGGTCATAGTCCGGCCATCCGGACACCCCCTAATCCAGGACTCCCTCAGTAGCCCCTAAGCCAGGCTTCAATGACGACGAGTCCGGCGCGCAGTTTGTCTTCGGCATTGCAAGGCGGGTTCCTCCTCCGAATACTTCATAGAAGATTTTGAACACAAGTATAGTTTCCGGCTCTGCAAAATAATTTCCACATATCACCGTAGAGAGAATAATATTTGCACAAATCCAATCTGCTGACGTACTCCGCAATGTGACATCACACCACGGCCAAGCCTTTATTCGAATCGTTTTTATTGTCCCACCTCAGCACGTTTAGCGAGGCGGTTTCCTTGGCACGTCTTGTCAAAGCAGAGATCGTGTCCCCTTATTCCGGGATTCTCATCAATACGGGCGTGGGTAACCCAATCGTGCCCGTCGGCAGCCTCCTCTATCGAAGGCGAGTCCCAAACGGTCACGGGGAGGGCTCTTGGTATTCAACGTCGTTATAAAGAGACCAAGGCTCTACTCCTTTCTTTCAATCTCAATCGAATCCGCCCCTCGCCTCGAGTTCCAACACCCAAAGCTCCAGATTCAGGCGCTTCGGACCTCTGATGATGTCTGGCTCCGACCTTCAAGGCCGGTGGATGCCTTCCTCCGTTACGGAAGAAGACGTGCTAAAGCTAAGATATGCCAGATACTTAACTGGCGAAATTTCGCATAGGCTGCCTGCTCAAGGGCAGGTTATTCCCACTCCCAAGCCTGGTGAGAGCGTGGTGTTCGCGTCTCACTTCCTTCGGGGGTTAGGCTTCCCGACGGACCCCTTCGTGAGGGGGCTCATGTTTTATTATGGGTTGGAATTTCATGACTTGGATCCGGAGTCCATCCTCCACATCTCATCGTTCATTGTCGTATGTGAAGCCTTCCTCCGCATTACTCCTCACTTCGGATTGTGGCTTAAGACCTTCAAAGTGGAGCCGAAGATGATCAAGGGGCAGCAAGCGGAGTGCGGAGGGGCTGTTATAAGCAAGAATGCTGACGCTCCATGGCCCGAGGGCTCTTTTCAAGAGGAGTTCATCTTATGGCAACGAGAGTGGTTTTATATTGCAGCTCCCAGGGGCACCAAGTGGGTGGCGCCACATGCCTTTCGCTCGGGTCCTCCCCCACGGCTGGCGTCATGGGTCAATAAAGGGCTCGACTGGGGGCAATGTGTCTGGACTTGACCGAGGACGCAGGTCTAAGCTGCAATCGCCCGGATACTCAAGTAAGTAGCCCTGTACCCGGACACGCTATCCGTATATTCATCATAAAATTGCCCTTAAATGAGTTGTCCCTTTAAACAGGAGTGGACAGCGAAAGCAAAGCTAATCAGGTGTCCGGCCCCCCTCCCCGAGACCACGCCGGATCCCGTGTTAACCAGGATGCTGGAGGTTGCGCCTTTGGAAGAAGGCGAAGGGGGGAACAAGGAAGCTATCGTCTCCTCGAAGGAGGCTATCAGGAAAGGAGGAATCGAGAATCCCTCCATCCAGGGAAAGAAGAGGACCGCCTCTGAAGACCCGGAGACCATGGTCTCAAAGCGGGGGAAGGAATCTTTGTCAGAGGGTCCTGCGCCGGGAGGTGCCTCGGCCGCACTGTGCCCTCAAGGGATCAGCCCTCCAATGAGCCGTAAGTAGAGAGGGAGTTTTAAAATAAGAGACATCCCTATTCTATTCCTGATAAAGATAACTGAATTTTTACCTTGTAGTTCGGATCTCAACCCTTCTCAGCAGAGCTCATCTTAGGGGATCTTCTTCCGGAGATGATGGAGAGCGGAACGCCTCCCCCTGCCGTACCGCCTTGCGAGGCGGGCGACCATGAGGTGTCGTCACGGAGGGTTTCTCCGAATCCGGCAGGGCCGGAAAGCAGTCGTATGGCTCCCCAAAGCCCTCCGTGTCCGGCCTTTGAAGAAGGCCATCGGACGGGTCCGGCACCTTCCGGTGCACGGTCGGAGAAGCTGAAGGATCTGCTCGGGCGAGCGTCTGTCTCAGAAGAACACCGTGCATTGATGGGCACGGTGATTGAAAGGATTTCATCCTCGGAGAGTAGGTTGCACGAGGCTCTCAGGAATTTACTGACAGGTTTTGAGGTACGCGAAATGATGTACCTTTTGACAGTTCCGCATATAAAAGATGCGCCCTGTATAGATAGTAGCCCCTGGGACTTTGTGCGTTGTCAAAAATGACAGCGCGCCGAGGATCGTAATCCTAGGTATAACATGTCGCCCTTCCTATGTAGGTGGCGAAGTGTCCGGTGGCTAGCCGGACTGATGAATTTGCCGAGCTAAAGCGGCAACTTGACGTGGCGGATGCCGACATCGCGCTTGTCAACAAGCGGCTTGACGAGTCACAAGGTATGCAATTTCTCCGCGGACACCTGGTAAGGAGGCTTGATGCCTGTGCCTTACAACATGTATGCTTGATGCAGATGGTGCCGCTGCCATGGAGAACCTTCGGGCGGAACTCGCCCAAGCCAAGGAGCAAGCCAGAAAAAGTGATGCGGCTGCCTTAAAGGCGGCCGAAGAGCTGAAGGCCGAACAGGCTGCTCACTGCCGAAGCAGGAAGGAAATGGCCGAGATGGCTGTGAAGTGGAAGGATGCTGCCGACCGCTGCAAGCTTCTTGAAAAAGAAGATCGGGCGGAACAAAAGGACCTGGAAAAGGCCACTACCAAAGCCAAGGATGCTCACTCTACAATGATAGCCATGAAGCAGGAGCTACGTCAGGCCGGAGATACCGCGGCTGGAAAGCCCTTTATGCTGCGGATGAAGTTCGGGGATCCTAAGTATGCTCAGCTGGACCGGCTGTGGAGTGCGGCGGATACTTATCTGGACTTGGCGGCAAGTGCCGTGGACGCGGCCGAACACTTCGAAGATCAACAGGATCACGAAGTGGAAAAGCTTTTTTGGTCGTAGTTCCACCATCTAGAGCGCCCACTTCCATTATCCGAGCATTTGGCTGAATGGGCGGAGCTGAATAGGTTATCCGGACTCGCCATGAAGGATGTCGTGAGTCATCTGTGGCCGGAAAGGCCCAAGCCGAAGAGTTATTTTGGTTTGGTGCAGCAGTTCCTTGGTGCGGTGCCGCATATCAATGCAATGAATAGGTCAGCATGCATAGAGGGTGCGCGGATGGCTCTTGCCCGTGTCAAGACATACTGGGCGGAGATGGAAGCCACCGACGTTGCATCCCAAGATTCAGACGGGAGCCGAGTACCTGCCGAGCACTATTTTCAGGAAGTTCTACAGGGCGCTCGTTTAATAGAGACGTAGTGCTCGAAGGATATCATGTTCGTATAACATGTATGATTGTAAAACAATATTTCGATGGAATATAAAAGCTTTTTATACTTGTGCCTGCAAGAAAAATACCTCCTGTGCGGCCGTTAATGTATATGTGTATATAACCTGAAAGATGGCAGTCAGCCCCCACGCATAGAATGCGGTGGGGTTCGCAGAAGGCACATTTTCACCCTTGATCCAACGTCTTGGTCCTATAAAGGAGGTGATAGCGTAGCGAACTAGGCAACCGGACTATAATGCTTTATCACTTTCACTTAGCCATAGGAGTTTGAAAGTGGGGCTACCATATAGCCCCTAGGGGCACCGCGCTCACCCGAATTCGGGGCGCGTGTGTGCCTGACCGGAAAACGGCCCTTCGTTAATGCGGAGGAATGCTAAAGATTCCAGTGAGTCATCGAGTGGTTGACCAGTCTCATGCTATATCATGACACTCAGTTTTCGGCTTGCTCTACTGAGGTGCAAGCCTGGCCGAACCGGGGCACAATCGCAGTAGTTCTCCTGGTGCCGCCTTAGCCGATAGAGTGGAACGTAAGGCAGCAAAACACAGGACCCGGGCAAACCCAACATTTGACCAAAGACATGATTTGGAGCTGATGCATATAAGGCCAAACTCGCGATGCCGAACACTCCCTAAGGTGTTCGGTCTTTATGAAAACGGGCTGAACAACGCCCTTAGTAATAAGCCCCTGGTGTCCAGGTACGTGCAAAAATCCTGACGTGGCCGATGCCAAGACACGCCGAACACTCCCTAAGGTGTTCGGTCTTTATGAAAACAGGCTGAACAACGCCCTTAGTAATAAGCCCCTGGTGTCCAGGTACGTGCAAAAATCCTGACGTGGCCGATGCCAAGACGCCAGCCTCCACCTCGGTTATAACAAGAAATCGGGGGATGTGTAACAACAAGAGACAGTAAAAAAGGTTTATGCAGGGTCTTAATCTGAAAAGAATCCTTGAACGGGTCCCTCTTGCACGTCTGCGCCTGTGTCTCCATTGTGCCGTATCACGGGCGGGTGTAGCACGTGTTCATCTGTAAAAGAGAGGAACTTAGTTGAAAAAGATCGTGTGAAAATGTACGTTATATTAAATAAACAAAGTACAATTTAAAAATGAATAAAATTGAGCTTTATTGTCTCTTGTCAGACGTATGCGGAGCCCTTGAGCGGGGTATGCGGCTAGTAAGCCCTTACGCCGGACTCGTCTAGTCGTGTCCGGGTCCGAACGACCTGTTTAGGTGCTGCGTAGTGAAGCCGGTTTAGTGTGTGGTTGTTAATGCAGCCGCTGATCTTCCGTGCTCGAGGAACACTCGATATTTCCCTTTAATGAGATGATGCCTCGTGGACCGGGCATTTTAAGTGTAAGGGATGCATAATGTGGTATTGCATTAAAGCGGTAGAAGCTTGGCGTCCCCAAAGAGTGCTTGATAGCTACTTGTAAATGGGGCGATGTGGAAGGTTAGCTTTTAGCAGGAAGTTGCCGGGTGAGCGAACATAACTTCTAGCAGGAGGAGCCCGTACAATGGGCATCTGGGCTGGCGTTACCCCTTGAAAGGAAGTGTTGCTATGGCGAATTGTTGTTGGGTCTATCCCGGTTTGCGGATTGTGTCCTCGATATAGCAGGTTTAAATCACTGCCCGTCCATTAGGACTTGTGTAAAGTGGAGTCCGTCAATTATCGGATCTAATACCAAGGCAGTCCAGCCTGCGTTCGGATACTTCTAGAGTAATCCTGATGGTCGAAGGTGATTGGTTTTAACAACCAAAGGCGGGACTCCTCTGGGATAGGCCGTATGGCGCGTATCTCTATGGGCGCCACTCTGTCTCCCCTTTTGTCATGTGAAGTGAATTTACTATTTTGACTTCTTGTGGGAAGTTCTTTTGTTTTCCGGTGCTCTACTTGTGGGGTTCGTCATCGTCCTCGCTTGGTGTGTCGGGCCCCTTGTGTTTTGCATTGAGTTTGCCGGATTGCTTGAAGACCCAAAAATCTCTGTGGGTATGGTTTGCAGGCTTCCCGGGAGTACTGTGTATTTGACATATCTTGTCCAAGATTTTGTTTAGGTTAGATAGCTCGTCCCCGTTATCCTTGATGGGCAGCTTTTTCTGATTCTGCCGAGAGCTTTTGAATCCGGCGTTGACTGTCGTGCTCTTCGGGCTGTTTCCCTTGGTGCAGCGCTGGTCCTTGCTGCGTGGCGGTTTCCGCTTCCATCCCTAACTTCGATGTACTTGGGTCGTTGGTACCGCATCTTGCCAACCAGCTATCCTCTCCTGCGCAAAAGCGGGTCATGAGGCTTGTTAATGCGGCCATTGTTCTTGGCTTTTCTTGGCCGAGGTGTCTGGCGAGCCATTCGTCTCGAACGCTGTGCTTGAAAGCTGCTAAGGCTTCGACGTCCGGACAGTCGACTATCTGGTTCTTTTTAGTAAGAAATCTGTTCCAGAGCTTCTGGGCTGACTCTCTGGGTTGTTGAGTTACATGACTTAAATCATCTGCATCCGGAGGTCGGACATAGGTCCCTTGAAAATTTGCCCGAAAAGCATCCTCGAGCTCTTCCCAACTTCCAATGGTGTTTTCGGGAAGGCTTTTAAGCCAATGCCGGGCTGGCCCTTTGAGTTTGAGGGGTAAGTATTTTATGGCGTGGAGATCATCTCCTCTAGCCATGTGTATGTAGAGGATGTAATCCTCAATCCAGACTCCAGGGTCTGTTGTTCCGTCGTATGCCTCTGTGTTTACGGGTTTGAATCCCGCTGGAAATTCATGATCCAGCACCTCATCGGTGAAACATAGGGGGTCTGCGGCACCCCTATATCTGGGTGTATGTCACGCCCAATATGCGACCCTATCCAAAAGGAACTCAAAGGTCCCACCAAGGATAGACCCGCATATTGAAACGCTTTTGCAAGGTGGATATCATTACATCAACATTACATAATAGTGGGGATACATACATAAGGCACAAATGCCACAAGAATACATCAACATCATATACAAGATCAACATCCGACTACGGATGAAACATAAACAAAACTCAAACGACATCCACCCTCCTAGCCCAGCTGCCGACACGAACCTATCCCCTGATCGAAGAAGAAGCAGAAGAAGAACTCCAAGGCAAGTAAACATCGCTCTCGCGTCATGATCATCGCATAACCTGTACCTGCAACTGGTGGTGTAGTAATCTATGAGCAACGAGGACTCAGCAATCCCATTACCATGGGTATCAAGACTAGCAAAGCTTAATGGGAAAGGAAGGGGTAAAGTGGTGAGGTTGCAGCAGCGGCTAAGCATATATGGTGGCTAACATACGCAAATGAGAGCGAGAAGAGAAACAAAGGAACGGTCGTCAACTAGTAATGATCAAGAAGTGATCCTGAACTCCTACTTACGTCAGACATAACCCAGAAACCGTGTTCTCCTCTCGATCAACCCCGAAAAGAGACCATCATGGTTACACACACGGTTGGTGTATTTTAGAAGAGTTTGCTTCAAGTTTACTACAACCGGATATCAACAAATTCCCATCTGCCACATAACCGCGGGCACGGCTCTCGAAAGTTTTATACCCTACAGGGGTGTCCCAACTTAGCCCATGATAAGCTCTCGCGATCAACGAAGAATATTCCTTCTCCCCGGGAAGACCCGATCAGTCTCGGAATCCCGGCTACAAGACATTTCGACAGCAATAAAACAAGACCAGCAAAGCCTCCCGGCGTGCCGACATCCTGATAGTAGCCGCGCGTATCTCGTCTCAGGCCACGATCGGATGAGCACTACGTACAATTAGAACCAGCCCTCAAGTTTCCCCGAGGTGGCGCTGCAAGTGGCTCTAGTTTGGACCAACACTTAGACAAGCATTGGCCGGGGGGCTAAAATAAAGATGACCCTTGGGATCGCGACTCCCAAGGGAAAAAGGTAATAGGTCGGGCAAATGGTAAAACCAATGTTGGGCCTTCTTTGAAAAGTCTTATTCAAAGCGAACTGTCAAGGGGTCCCATAAATCACCCGACCGCATTAGGGACGCAAAATCCGGGAACATAATACCGATATGGCGGAAACTAGGGCGGCAAGAGTGGAACAAAACACCATGCATAAGGCCGAGCCTTCCACCCTTTACCAAGTATATAGATGCATTAATTAAACAATAGATATTGTGATATCCCAACAAGTAAACATGTTCCAACAAGGAACAACATCTCCATGTTCAACAAGGAACAAACTTCATCTTCACCTGCAACTAGCAACGCTATAAGAGGGCTGAGCAAAGCGGTAACATAGCCAAACAACGGTTTGCTAGGAAGGGTGCAAAAGGTTAGAGGCTGACATGGCAATTTGGGATGGCTTGATAAGCAGGTAATAGGTAGCGCAGCATAGTGATAGAACGAAGCAACTAGCATAGCAATGATAGTAGTGAGATCCAGGGTAGCGGTCATCTTGCCTGAAATCCCGCAAGGAAGAAGAACGAATCCATGAAGAAGATGAACGGATGAAGCCGAACCAAGCGTAGACGAACGAATCCTCACGATCGCAGCGAAACAGGAACTAACAAGAAGAAGCACACAACTTTAGTAAACACACCACACATGAACAAGACATGATGCACAACAAGCATGATGCATGACCGATCTAGATGAGGCTACTCATGGCAAGAGATGATGCATACAAGACCAACACATCAAAGCAAGTTTAAATGAGGCCGGAAACAACATATAACAAATCCGGTAAGTCCTCATATGCAAATTTCGAAATTGTTCCAGATCTGAATAAACCTTAAGTCGTTGTTAAACAGCAAGTTAAGATGCACCACGATGATCTACACGAAATTCTAGTCAAGTTACATATAAAGTTCATTTAATTCGGAGCTACGGCCTAGAAGATATGAGCAAAACAAGTTAAACATGGCATTGATGCAAAATGCACCCAAACATCAAGAAAACACCTTAAAACAAGGATGCAACATGATAATATGAAACTACATGCAAAAACAAGCAAGTTTCATATAGAGCACACTCAAAACGGAGCAACGGTTCAACACATACACATGAAACAAGTTTAAAGGACAAGCTGTCCAAAACAGCAACTAGGCATATTGCAAGCACCAAAACAACATGCTACGGTACCACAATATGAAAAACAAAGGCATGGGAATGATGTACAGGTAAAGCATTACAAAACATGAACACTGAGCTATCTCCAGAAACTATTAGAACATGCTCAAACACACATGGCAAGATTGCAAATAATAACAGTTTCAGACTTAACAGGAAATAACATCAGGTTGCAATGTTTAGAGCTATCAAACAACATGCTACAAGAACTTATAATAGCAAATCAAGGCATGCCATGAATCTACTCAAAGCATAGAACAAAAGTCCCTTACTGACCATAAGCAAAAAAGGATCAGAGAATATGATGGCACCCATGTAAACAGAGCAAGTTATATTACAGATTCATACATGGCAGGAACAACAATAAGTAGGCATGTTGGTGAGCTTGAATCACTCACCACAGAGCAATACATGACAAACTAAGCATACATCCATCAAGAAGACATGGCATAGAAGCTATACATGGCAAGAACAACATCATAGCATACACGGATCAACTACAACAACCTTGGCAAAATTGAATAACATGTAAACAACCTGCCAGGAAACATTTTATAGCAAAAGTAGAGCTCGATTGACTCAAGCTATGGCACTCCATAATTGCAAACAAGGGCATGGATGGATAGAGAATAACCATATGTTCAAAACATCCTTAATTAAGTATCTCAAAATAAGCATGGATCTCTCGGTAGCATCAAGTTTACATGGCATAAAAATATCAGCAAAACAGGGGCTGAAATCAGCAACATCATAAAGCCTAGTTTGCATGCTTGTGCTAGTCATCTCAGAGATCACAAAAATACATGGCATACACCCTTGTAAATATGGCATGGCATATTACAAAACACATGTAGGACTCAAGATCATAGGGTGCACACATCAATCATGGCAAAAATGACAAAAGTGCATGTTCTGGTAAGAATCTGAAACTAACATCACATAGCCCTCTTCTAACAGCATTTCGGGCATCAAGATGAGTTCAAAAGAAAATTATGCAATGAGATGAAATGATGTACTCTTCGAGGCGAAGAATTTGACGTATTACACGCATGAAGCGGAGTTACGGATGCAGAGTTATGACATGATGAAAATGCAATAAAATATGACAGGGAAATGACTTAGAGGAAATGGGGGGAGAAGAAGTCAACCCTTGCACGAAAATTGATGATCGCCGGAGTTGGCTTGAATCTCGCCGGAGAAGAGAGGGAAAGGCAGCCGAAGGTGGGGGCCGGCCGGGAGGAGCGCAGGACGGCGGATCCGCCCAGCCCGACCGGATCAGCGGCGGCGGCGGACGTCGGCAGCGAGGCGCGTGGGCCGAGGCGGCGGGGACCTCGGGCGGCGCGCCAGCGGCCTGGCGGGCGAGGGCGGCGGAGGGCGCTTGACGGCGGCGCTGATCCGGCGCCCGGCGGCGGGTTCGGCGAGGCGGGACGGCGGGCGGCGGCGGCGGCGGCGGAGGAGGACAGCGGGTGGCGCTGTTGGCGAAAGCGAGACAGCGGCGGGGGGCTCGGCCTGCTCGGGGGCATGAGTTGGACTTTTGTTCTATGCTTTGAGTAGATTCATGCCATGCCTTGTTTTGCTATTATAAGTTCCTGTAGCATGTTGTTTGATAGCACTAAACATTGCAACCTGATGTTATTTCCTGTTAAGTCTGAAACTGTTATTATTTGCAATCTTGCCATGTGTGTTTGAGCATGTTCTAGTAGTTTCTGGAGATAGCTCAGTGTTCATGTTTTGTAATGCTTTTACCTGTACATCATGCCCATGCCTTTTGTTTCCATATTGTGGTACTGTAGCATGTTGTTTTGGTGCTTGCAATATGCCTAGTTGCTGTTTTGGACAGCTTGTCCTTTAAACTTGTTTCATGTGTATGTGTTGAACCGTTCCTCCGTTTTGAGTGTGCTCTATATGAAACTTGCTTGTTTTTTCATGTAGTTTCATATTATCATGTTGCATCCTTGTTTTGAGGTGTTTGCTTGATGTTTGGGTGCATTTTGCATCAATGCCATGTTTAACTTGTTTTGCTCATATCTTCTAGGCCGTAGCTCCGAATTAAATGAACTTTATATGTAACTTGACTAGAATTTCGTGTAGATCATCGTGGTGCATCTTAACTTGCTGTTTAACAACTTGAACTTAAGGTTTATTCAGATCTGGAACAATTTCGAAATTTGCATATGAGGACTTACCAGATTTGTTATATGTTGTTTCCGGCCTCATTTAAACTTGCTTTGATGTGTTGGTCTTGTATGCATCATCTCTTGCCATGAGTAGCCTCATCTAGATCGGTCATGCATCATGCTTGTTGTGCATCATGTCTTGTTCATGTGTGGTGTGTTTACTATGTTGTGTGCTTCTTCTTGTTAGTTCCTGTTTCGTTGCGATCGTGAGGATTCGTTTGTCTACGCTTGGTTCGGCTTCATCCGTTCATCTTCTTCATGGATTCGTTCTTCTTCCTTGCGGGATTTCAGGCAAGATGACCGCTACCCTGGATCTCACTACTATCATTGCTATGCTAGTTGCTTCGTTCTATCACTATGCTGCGCTACCTATTACCTGTTTATCAAGCCATCCCAAATTGCCATGTCAGCCTCTAACCTTTTGCACCCTTCCTAGCAAACCGTTGTTTGGCTATGTTACCGCTTTGCTCAACCCCTCTTATAGCGTTGCTAGTTGCAGGTGAAGATGAAGTTTGTTCCTTGTTGGAACATGGAGATGTTGTTCCTTGCTGGAACATGTTTACTTGTTGGGATATCACAATATCTATTGTTTAATTAATGCATCTATATACTTGGTAAAGGGTGGAAGGCTCGGCCTTATGTATGGTGTTTTGTTCCACTCTTGCCACCCTAGTTTCCGTCATATCTGTATTATGTTCCCGGATTTTGCGTCCCTAACGCGGTCGGGTGATTTATGGGACCCCCTTGACAGTTCGCTTTGAATAAGACTTTTCCAGCAAGGCCCAACATTGGTTTTACCATTTGCCTGACCTATTACCTTTTTCCCTTGGGAGTCGCGCATCCCAAGGGTCATCTTTATTTTAGCCCCCGGGCCAATGCTTGTCTAAGTGTTGGTCCAAACTAGAGCCACTAGCAGCGCCACCTCGGGGAAACTTGAGGGCTGGTTCTATTTGTACGTAGTGCTCATCCGGTCGTGGCTCGAGACGAGATACTGCTACTATCGGGATGTCGGCACGCCGGAGGCTTTGCTGGTCTTGTTTTATTGCTGTCGAAATGTCTTGTGGCCGGATTCGAGACTGATCGGATCTTCCCGGGAGAAGGAATATCCTTCGTTGATCGCGAGAGCTTATCATGGGCTAAGTTGGGACACCCCTGCAGGGTATAAAATTTCGAGTGCCGTGCCCGCGGTTATGTGGCAGATGGGAATTTGTTGATATCCGGTTGTAGTAAACTTGAAGCAAACTCTTCTAAAATACACCAACCGTGTGTGTAACCGTGATGGTCTCTTTTCGGGGTTGATCGAGAGGAGAACACGGTTTCTGGGTTATGTCTGACGTAAGTAGGAGTTCAGGATCACTTCTTGATCATTACTAGTTGACGACCGTTCCTTTGTTTCTCTTCTCGCTCTCACTTGCGTATGCTAGCCACCATATATGCTTAGCCGCTGCTGCAACCTCACCACTTTACCCCTTCCTTTCCCATTAAGCTTTGCTAGTCTTGATACCCATGGTAATGGGATTGCTGAGTCCTCGTGGCTCACAAATTACTACACCACCAGTTGCAGGTACAGGTTATGCGATGATCATGACGCGAGAGCGATGTTTACTTGCCTTGGAGTTCTTCTTCTGCTTCTTCTTCGATCAGGGGATAGGTTCCAGGTCGGCAGCCTGGGCTAGCAGGGTGGATGTCGTTTGAGTTTCTGTTTATGTTTCATCCGTAGTCGGATGTTGATCTTGTATATGATGTTGATGTATTCTTGTGGCATTTGTGCCTTATGTATGTATCCCCACTATTATGTAATGTTGATGTAATGATATCCACCTTGCAAAAGCGTTTCAATATGCGGGTCTATCCTTGGTGGGACCTTTGAGTTCCTTTTGGATAGGGTCGCATATTGGGCGTGACATACACCCATGATGTTCGGATATTTGATGTGTTGCATTGCTTACTGGAGCTTGCTTTCTTGGCCCATTGATAGATCTGGTTGGGCCATCTTTTTGATGCGAATCCTTGTGCGGATCGCGCGCCGGCTTGTGTGCGGCGCCATTTGTCGCACTATGTTGGCCATGGGGTCGTTTATCCGACTGGGTGGTTTCCTTATTTTTTGATTGCGGAGACTCTAAGGCCTATTCATCAAATTCCGGCAGTAATTTTCGCTTCGGATAGCTCTTTGTGCGGCGACTATCGCCGTATTTGTCTGCGGTGTTGAGTACTTTGCTCCATCTAATTTTGAGTGCATCTTCCGCTGTTTTGAGCTTCCGCTTCTGCTTTTTCAGGCTACGCGCAGTGGTGACGAGCCTTTTTGGAGGTTCTTCTGCTCCCGCAAATTGTCCGGCGTGAGGTTGTCCGGACTGTTGTCTTCTCCGGGGACGGGTTGTTTATCCAAGTTGCCCCGTTCAGACAATTTCTCGATGGCGTATTCGTCGTCCGCCGGTTCGCCCTGCTCTATGGCTGGGTCTGTATGGCTGCTTTCTCTGCCGAGGTGGGGTTTGGAGTGGCGCTTATGCCGCCGCTTTGATTGCTTTTCGAGGGAACGATCCCTCGTTGCGTCCCTTTGTTCCTCGTCGTCGTTTCCTCTAGGTGTATCCACCATGTATACATCGTGAGATGGGGTGGTTGTCCAGTGCCCTATAGGCGCTGATTCCTTTTCGTCTCCTACATCGTCGTCCATGCTGTCGAAGTCTTCAGAGTCGAATTCGAGCATGTCGGTTAAATCATCGACAGTGGCTACGAAGTGGGTGGTGGGTGGGCTTTGAATTTCGTCGTTGTCCGTATCCCAACCTTGCTGACCATAGTCCGACCAGGGCTCTCCTGATAAAGAGAGAGACTTTAGTGAATTCAGAATGTCGTCGAAAGGCGAGTGCTGAAAGATGTTCGTGGCGGTGAACTCCATGATCGGCGCCCAATCGGATTCGATTGGCAGGGGTACGGAAGGTTTGGAGTCCGGAGAGGAGTCCGGCGCTTTGGAGTCACGAGCTTCGCAAAGGACAGGTATGGTGTTAGGCTCGATCGCCGTAGAGATTGCAGCCCCTGAGGCGGTGTCCAGCCACCCGTCCTCGATAGGCGCAGTCGGCTCCAAGCTAAGGGTCAGAGTGGACACTGGTGCGGCCTCCAAGACACTGTTTGGCGGCAGAGCTAGATCATGCCCATCGTGATAGTGCGGCACGCTTGGCTGTGGCTCGAACCCGTCGAAGATCAAGTCTCCGCGGACATCGGCCGTGTAGTTCAAACTTCCAAATCTGACCTGATGGCCAGGGGCGTAGCTTTCGATCTGCTCCAGATGGCCAAGCGAATTGGCCAGCAGTGCAAAGCCGCCGAATACGAAGATCTGTCCGGGGAGAAAAGTCTCACCCTGGACCACCTCATTGTTGATGATCGGAGAAGCCATCGGGCCTAAAGGTGACGGCACAGAGGAACTCTCAATGAAAGCACCAATGTCGGTGTCAAAACCGGCGGATCTCGGGTAGGGGGTCCCGAACTGTGCGTCTAGGTGGATGGTAATAGGAGACAAGGGACACGATGTTTTTACCCAGGTTCGGGCCCTCTCGATGGAGGTAAAACCCTACTCCTACTTGATTAATATTGATGATATGGGTAGTACAAGAGTAGATCTACCACGAGATCAGAGAGGCTAAACCCTAGAAGCTAGCCTATGGTATGATTGTTATTCATCCTATGGACTAAAACCCTCCGGTTTATATAGACACCGGAGAGGGCTAGGGTTACATGGAATTGGTTACAATGGAAGGAGATCCACATATCTGTATCGCCAAGCTTGCCTTCCACGCCAAGGAAAGTCCCATCCGGACACGGGACGAAGTCTTCAATCTTGTATCTTCATAGTCCAGGAGTCCGGCCAAAGGTCATAGTCTGGCCATCCGGACACCCCCTAATCGAGGACTCCCTCACTTGGTATCAGCCAGGTCGGGCCGCCGCCGCAAGTTCCTCGCGCCGCCACCCGATCATCTTGCCGCTGCCACGCGCTGCTTCTCTCCGCGCAGCCGCCGCACCTCTGATCACTGCTGTCGCGCGCTGCTTCTTACCCGCGCCACTGCCGCACGCTACATCATCTGCGCCGCCGCCGCGTCTCCTTCAGCCGCCGCTGTGCGATGTCCTTCTCCGCGTCGTTGCTGCGATATCGTGTTCCGCTATGTCCGTCGCCCAAACTGCCGGCGCCCTCGTCTCTTCCCCCGTCGCCATGATCCCTACCACGCTTGCCGCTCCGACGATCTCCGTCCGCCTCGATCGCCACAACTTCATGCTTTGGGGGCATCACCAGCACCATTCTTGCTGGTGCCAACCTCCAAGGACACCTCGATGGCACCAAGGCAGCACCGGCCGAAACACTCCTTGTCGGCACCGGCGACGCTGCTACCACCGTTGCCAACCCGGAGTACCACCAATGGTGATTTCAATATCAGCGCGTCAAGGAGCTTCTTCTCACCTCCATGGATGAGGATATTGCATGCTAACTCATTGGATGCGAGTCGGCGCATGCGGTGTGGACAGACGTTGCCGCCATGTTCGGCACCCAGAGCCGCGCCAATGTCCACCACATCCGGCGGCAACTTCAGTCGCTGAGGAAGGACGATCTGTGCGCCGTGGAATACATGCACAAGATGAAGGCCCTGGCCGACACTATGGCCGCCGCCGGTTCCCTGATCCACGATGATGAGCTTATCGATCACATCCTCACCGTACTCGGCTCTGCCTACAACTCCATCACCGCCTCCTTGGGCGTGAATAACGCACCCATGCCCTACTCCAGCTTTTACTCATTGGTTCTGTCATTCGAGGCTGCGAACTGTGAGTCGCGGTGGAGGGTGGTCTCCCTCCGCGAACGCCGTGACCCATTCGGGTTCATACGGCACGGGCGGACGCGCGCCCTACTCCGATCCCTACCCCTCCCAAGGGGGGGGGTGCCCGGCTGATGGAGATGGCCAGCTCGGGTAGGGCCGCCAGGGCGTTAATGGCGGAAACACCGGCGGCCGTGACCGCAACGCTGGTTATGCCGGCAATGGCCGGCAAGGTGGAGGGGGCAACGCTGGCAACAACGACGGAGGAGGTGGGCGTCGCAACCGCTGGCATCCCCGGTGCCAAATTTGCAAGAACTGGGGCCATGAAGCCAACGACTGCCGCAAGCGCTATGATCAGGATCACAACTCCCGCTCCGCCAACTCGGCCTCCACCAACAACGTCGACTTTTCTTGGGTACTGGATACCGGGGCCACGGATCACTTGACTAATGATCTTGAGTGCCTCCAGGTTCACGAGCGCTATGACGGCAAGGATCAGATTCAGGTGGCCAATGGTGCAGGTTTCACTACTAGGGAAAACCTTATACACAGAAATTTAGCAACAGCGCGGGTC
Organism: Aegilops longissima; assembly: GCA_021605205.1. NCBI lineage: Eukaryota > Viridiplantae > Streptophyta > Magnoliopsida > Poales > Poaceae > Aegilops > Aegilops longissima. The sequence continues at coordinate 519,660,861 of CM038682.1, read as the reverse complement.
AAAAAAGGGCGCTAGTGCTAGATAGCGATGGCGGTTGAGAAAAAACCGCTGCGAGATACAATTAATAGTAGTAGCGGCGTGTGATCGTAAAAGTGCTACTACTAATATTCCCATTGGTGGAGCGATAGGCTACGCATAGCGATGGCGGGCTTGGAGGAAGCGCGCTACAGCTAGGGCATGAGTAGCAGCGTGTTTCACAAGAAGAGCGCTCTGCTAACGGAAATAAAATAAAATGAAAAACAAATAGAAAAGTAAATGAAAATGAAAGAAACATAAAGGAGAAAGAAAAAAAGAAGATGTAAAGCAAAATAAATGAAAAGCGAAAAAACATAGAAAGGCATAGCTGTGGCGTGTGTTCGAAAGAGGCGCTATAGCTAACATAGCTGCAGCTGCGTTCCTAGACCCCCGCCAGAAAACAGAAAAGGAAATAAAAGGGAGAAATTTACATAGCCGTAGCAGTGGCGCGTTTTGTAAACGCGCTATAGCTAAGTTAGCTATAGCGCGTTTTTCGAAATGCGCTACCGCTACGTTTCACTTAACCAAAAAACCGTTTCCCCACAGCCACCATTGCCCCCCAAATCTCTCGACCCACCCCGCCGCCATCTCCCCGATTCGCCGTCGCCCCTTAGCGCCATCTCCTGCCGACGCCGGCGCCCGAGCCACAGAGCCGTGCGCCGTCGACGCCACCGGAGCCGCCCCCAACGCCACGGAGCCGCGCGGCCTCATCAATGCCACCGGAGCCGCCGTCGACGCCACCGAATCCTCCCTCGCCACAACTGCCTCCCTCGCTGTCATCGGAGACGCCCCTGCCTCCCTCGCCACCACCGGAGCCATCCTCTGTAAGCCCCCACCCCTCCTCTCTCTCTCCCTCTCTCATGCATAGGTTAATTATCTAGGTTATTTAGGCAAAAATTTAGTTAGGGCTTTGACAGAGAACTAGTCAGGTTAACTACTTTAATTAGGTTAATTATCTAATTTATTTAGGCAAGTTTTATTTTAAAGATGATCCCTTCCTAGACTTCTATTGTTGATTATATCTTTTCATTGAAGTGGTCATGTTATATATTTTCATTGAAGTGGTTCGATTGTGCCCAAGTGGCTTTGTTGTTTAAATGAAGCTGAGTGGCCTATATATGTTTTGCCGGAATGTTGATTCATTTCCGTTCCGGCAAATTTCAGGTTCTCGATTTGTCCACTTTTTAGCAAAGGTCATGCCGAAATTTTCCGTGAATTTCGGCATGACTTGTGCTACAAACTAGGACATACCGAGTGCCCGGGATTTGCCGCACCAGGAAGGAGTCAATGTTCCTGCAAAACAATAGGCCTTTTTTATGTCATTATTCATTTTATTAGGTCCAGAATTTATTGACTAGATTTAATCATAGGAAACATGGCTAGCAACGATGAAGGACAGGGTTCTGGTGATTGCGACGACGTCTACCGGGCGGCAGACGAATTTTTTAGCCTTACCGACGATCAACCGATGTTGTTGCTGGGCCCACCGGTGGCATCGAGGATCGAGACCGACACGCAGACCGGTCTTTGAGGCTGAGACCGGCGCTGGGACTCGAGACGGCGTCGAGACCAGCGCTGAGACTGAGACCGGCGCTGCCTCGGGGAGCGGAGCCGGTACTGTAGAACTGAAAGCAAAGAGGAAGCGACTTCCTAACAAACTCAGGACTACTAGACTGATGGTCACGGAGGTGGACGACGGCAATTTTGAGCCAAAGGCGCCCGTGGAAGCGCGTCGATGCTACGGCAATCAAATAGGCTGCATCATACGGACAACCGCCACCATCAAGGGGTGGAGAGGTTAGCGACAAGAAGAGAAGGGGCGGCAGGCTCGCCTTCGGCCATAAGACTGACTTCTGCTGCATCCAGCAACCGAACGATTCTCTCAATGATGGATTCTATGTCCTACACCACATCTTTGGAGTCTGAGCGGGATCACGGAACCTTGGCATGTCACCTACATCCGGCGATGCCCATATTCTGCAATGGGCAAAGAACGTAGGAGATATCGAGGATCATCGACTTCGAGCCGAGTTCTATCACATCCATCACGAACTTGCCCAAATCATCATGAAGGAGGTCGACGGAAAAACAGGGATGTTCTACGAAGAAGGACAAATGTCGCGGGAAGACGTCCGAACACGGGTAGGCGCTCAGCGTCTCGACCTGAAGCCTTTCACTAGGCTCGGGGACTATCTCCCTGACATGGATGGATGGAACGACATGTTGGAGTGATTGTCGATATATGACAATGTGTCCGTTTAGTCCATACTTTCTGTATGACAAAACTTTGAGTTATGCATGGTGAAACTTTATTTGTGATGTAATTAAACCGTCTTCCTCCTCGACTAGCGAAAATCACTCTAGTTAGGGCATTTTGGGGTATGATGAACTTTGTTACTTATGCTTATGGTATGTTGTTTCTATTTTTGCCAAGTCTGTCTCTTTCTGTTGCTCAACTATATATATATATATATATATATATATATATATATATATATATATATATTCCATATCATCGACTCATGTGACGATGCGGTGCATAGATCATCGATGGTGAATAAGTGCTACGCCAGAGTATATAAGCGACAAGTGGCGGAGTGTCGAGCCCAGTGTACGGTTTACGGTTTCGGCGACGGGCGTAGTTAGTTTAGGTTCACGCTAATGGGAGAGAGGATACGAACTCATGTACTCAAAGTGATAGCTCTTCTCGCGTATATCATTGTTTAGATGGATGACGATGTATTTGCAAGTAATCAAGACTTGTATCGCTATTTTCGAGATGATGACGAGAGACCACTTTGTGTTGGATGATGATTATGATGAGACTATTTGTATGTATATGCTATGATTACATTCGTGGTCTCGCAGGCATTTGTATGTGTATCATGATGATATTTGTATGTGCAAAAGATTCATCTATAAAGCCTGTTCAAATACAAAACAAATATGCCGGAAAAAAAACAAAAAACTACTAAAATTAGCAGTAGCGAGTGTATGAAAGTTAGCAGCAGCGCCTGCGATAGCGATGGCAGCGATCCAGCAGAGCGCGCTAGAGCTACTAGCGATGCGAGCTTCCACTAAGCGCTGCTGCTACACTTACTTGTGTAGCATAGGCTGGTGAGCACGCCGCTACTTCGCTATGTGTTAGCTGTAGCGCCTTATTAGTAGCGCCTCACCCCGCGCTACTGATACACCTAAAACCCGCGCTGCTGCTAGCCTTTTCCCTAGTAGTGTTTGTCTGTTTCACACATTGGTCATTCGTGTCTACCCAGTTCATCTTTTAAACTACATAACATCCTTCATGTTACACACATCAGCCAGCATCTTCTCTCTGTTTACCATCTTCTCTGTGATAATGACGTGTTTGTTGAATTTCACCGTCATTTTTTCCTTGTTAAGGACAAAGCAACCAGGCGCGTCATCCTTCACGGTAGAAGTTACGGGGGGGGGGGGCTATATGGTACCCTTCACTCGTGCGTCATCTTTATCGTCTCGCCGTGCCTCCTCCGGTGTTTGAGTTTCGTCATCGCAATCGCATCAACGTCTTGGTCATCCTACAAATAATGTGGTCACTTCCATTGTTCGGAGTCATGAACTTCGGTGTTCTAGTTAAAAAAATTCATCGTTAGTTTCTGATGCCTGTCAGCGTGCTAAGAGTCATCAAATGCCTTATTCTACTTCGTTTCATATTACTACTACACCTCTTGAATTAATACATTTAGATGTTTGGGGTCCCGCTCTTGCTTCGTCGGTGTCGGATTTCAGGTTCCGGCAGACCCTTGAGGTTCGAACACTGGGGTGCGCGCGGAGATCTTTCCCCTACCAGCTCACGCGTCGATGGTTAGCAAGGGATATAAACTAGGAACGAAGAACAGCACAAGAGACACAAGATTTATAGTGGTTCGGGCCACTGTTGTGGTGTAATACCCTACTCCAGTGTGTGGTGTGGTGGATTGCCTCTGGGGCTGATGATGAATAGTACAAAGGAAGAACAGCCTCGCGAGGGGCTGTTCTTGAGCTGGTGCGATGGACTGCTTGGGTGAATCCAGTCGCTTCTCTCTCTCTAGGGGGTTCGACTTGTCTCCAGTCGGTCCCTTCTCTTTGTGGTGGCTAGTCCTATTTATAGAGGGAGGCCCTGGGCCTCTTCCCAAATAATGAGCGGGAAGGGCGCCAACAATTGGCCATTTTGAAGGGGAACATCTAGTACACTTATCCTGACTAAAGTTGGTCTTGGCTGCCAAAGGCTCGGCGGTGATGCCGTCTTGGGCTCCATGATGACCTCCTTCCTGCCGCTCTGCTGGTCTTGGTCTTGTTGCAATCAAGCGGTAACCTTTGCTGATGCCTTGGCCTGTGCTTGCCTCCTTTGCACCAAAGGGAAATGAGGACCTTCTTGCGGTGGGCGCCCCCCCAGTCTCGTCGTCATGGCTTGCATCACGGGGCACCCTCGTGAGGTACCCTGCCTTGATCTCTCCGCCTCCTCGTGAGCACGCTTGACGAGGCTGCTCTGAGGAAGGTTCTTGTCGTCCGCCCCGCGAGGGTCTTGAGCTTGAGCTGATGAAGTTGGGCCGCGCTGGGCCCCCACTTGAGCCACGCCGCAGACCGCAGGCAGGCAAGTCTGGGGACCCCCGTTCCCAGAACGCCGACAGTAGCCCCTGGGCGCAAGGCGCGCCGGACTAGGCTTAGCAGAGAAGCGAAGGGTGTGAAGCGCTGCGGGCCCCAACAGCCTGCGGCCTTGGGAGCCGCGTGGCGATTGATTGGTCGTGGGCGTCTCCGCTTCCCCATGATGCCTCATTACATGCCCGGCTAAGCGGACCCGGGGTTGCACACAGCCATTCCCCTTTCGCCGTCCGCGCACTCCCAGCTCTTCCTTCTTCCTCTGGCTCCAACTTCCGCCCTTGATCCAACTCGGACTCTCACCCTTCCTGTCGCCATGGCACCAACGAAGAAGGAAAAGGTGAAGAAGCCCGCGCCTTCGTCCCGCTCGCCTCCGGCGGTGGCCCCCGCCGTCGACCGATCTATCATACTCAACCCCGAGGCCTTGGGAAAGGTCCGCTCTGCTCTTGCCACCATCTTCAACGAGTGCGGTAGGACCACGGCATGGCCTGTGTCCCATGCCTCCTTCGATAGGATTGTCACGGAGGTCCAGTTCTTCGCTGATGCCCTGTGGGCGGGTCTGGTTCCCCCCTTCTCCGCTTTCTTCAATGCGGTGCTCTCCCACTATCAGATCCACATGATGCATCTCGGGCCTGAGTCCATTACCCTCCTGGCTGTCTTCGACTTTGTCTATGAGGCAATGGTGGGCATCCATCCTTCTGTTGCCCTGCTGCGCCACTCCTTCTCTTTGCGCCTCAGCGATCCTACTCAATGCTCGGGGTGTGTGAGCTTCCTTGCGTTGCCAGAGACGGCTGCTTCAGGGATCGATTTCGGACTCCCTCCCACTGAGGCCAAGTTCAGAGAGCGGTGGTTGTATGTGGACGTTGGGGTGCCCAGCCCCCTACTCTCGCACCCTACCTTGCCTGTTGTTCCCAACTCAGGCTGGGGTCATGAGGCAGCTCGTGGACACCCGACTTGCGTTAAATCTGGCGCCGCTTGAGAGCTTGAGGCGCTCAGCGTGGTGAAGAGTTCCTCGATGTCGCATTGCTCCTCTCGGCGCCACTCTCGCCGGATGTGGGACTTTGCGGGGCGCCAAGACCGCATGCGGCTTCAGGAGGGGGTCCTGGCGCCTGAAGTGGTGAGGACAGTGCTCAGGGTCCTGGTTGGCGATCCTTCCCCAGGCAGCCTTCGACAGGATGGTGCCCTCTTGTATCTCTGCTCGGGCAGGGCCGATTTCGTGAAGCAGATGCCCAGTTTTGATGAGTGGGGGCTGCGCCCGGCTGGCCTCAGGGGGCCTCGCGAGAACCCAGTTGTCGTGGTCGCTCTTCCGGTCGCCCAAAGTGGCTCTGTCTCGAGTGTTGGAGCAGGGAGACGAGAACCGTCAGGAGTTGAAGGAGACGACGTTGAGGTGGTGACGCCGCGCGGAGCCCCGAGGGCGGCATCTCCCGGAGCTCACTCCAGGATAGTGACGGGTGAAAAGTCGCGGCCCCCAGCTCCTGAGGTTGGGGCTCCCGAGGCCCCGGTCGTCCCTCATGAGGCGGCGCCTGGTGGCGTCCCCCAGGCTGGTCCCATTGGGGTTGATCACCTTACCGCCTCCTCCATGCCACAAACCGACCCCTGCGCCGAGCGCTTAGGCCGGTTCCGTGTAGACTTCATGGCCCTCCGCAAGAGGAAGGAGGCCTCGGGCGGTGACGATCGCCCTTGCCGCTTGCTGAAGTGCAGGAGGTACTTCGCCATGGACGAGAAAGTCCTCTTCTCTCTCTGCTCTTCTACCTCTCGGTTCTTGCAGCTGACCGTGGCCTTTCAGGGCCCTTCCTGCCGAATTCGCGGAGACGGCCAAGGAGCCATCTCCACAAGCTCCGTCATCGCTGCTGGTCCTCGGGCGTCGGGTTCAGGCGGCAGCCTTACCACTCAGCCGGTCGGAGAGGTGGCCCGTTCAGCTGAGCGTCCCGAGCCTGTGGGCCTGCTGTCTTCCCTCCACGGGTTCTCCTGGGGCACAGCCAGCTTGCCCCGTGCTCCTTCCTTGATCGTGGATGGTGATTGGTTGAAGTCAATCTTGAGCTCTTCTTCTAGGGACGGACCAGCGCCAGGCCCTGCTCCTGGTGAGGCCCGCCCGGTGATTGTTAGGGTGCCAACCCCGTGCCCTGCGGGAGGAGGCGCGCCGCCTCTGGGCCCTCCGCATACACCAGCAGCAGAGGGGGACGCGGAAGACGTGCTCAGGCGTGCTTGCGAACGCCGCGCCCGTCGTCAAGAATTTCTCCGTGGGGCGACGGACACGGTGAACCGGCTCGGGGCGGAGCTTGCCGACGAGGATGCGCGTCTCGAGGCTGAAGGTTTGCGCCTTACTAAGGAGAGGCGCAAGCTGAAGGTAGCCATTGCCCTCGCGCGTCACCAGCGTGACTATAGGACCTTGAAGTATGTCTAGAGGGGGGGGGTGATTAGACTACTTGACCAATAAAAACTTAACCTTTTCCTAATTTTATAGTTTGGCAGATTTTAGCTATTTTAGGACAAGTCAAGCAATCATCACACAATTCAAGCAAGCATGCAAAGAGTATATAGGCAGCGGAAAATAAAGCATGCAACTTGCAAGAAAGTAAGGGGAAGGGTTTGGAGGATTCAAACGCAATTGGAGACACGGATGTTTTTGGCGTGGTTCCGATAGGTGGTGCTATCGTACCTCCACGTTGATGGAGACTTCAACCCACGAAGGGTAACGGTTGCGCGAGTCCACGGAGGGCTCCACCCATGAAGGGTCCACGAAGAAGGAACCTTGTCTATCCCGCCATGGCCGTCGCCCATGAAGGACTTGCCTCACTAGCGGTAGATCTTCACGAAGTAGGCGATCTCCTTGCCCTTACAAACTCCTTGGTTCAACTCCACAATCTTGTCGGAGGCTTCCAAGTGACACCTAGCCAATCTAGGAGACACCACTCTCCAAGAAGTAACAAATGGTTGTTGATGATGAACTCCTTGCTCTTGTTCTTCAAATGATAGTCTCCCCAACACTCAACTCTCTCTCATAGGATTTGGATCTGGTGGAAGGAAGATTTGAGTGGAAAGCAACTTGGGGAAGGCTAGAGATCAAGATTCATATGCTAGGAATGGAATATCTTGGCCTCAACACATGAGTAGGTGGTTCTCTCTCAGAAATGGTAAGTTGGAAGTGTAGGTTCGTTCTGATGGCTCTCTCCATGAATGAAGAGGAGGTGGAGGGGTATATATAGCCTCCACACAAAATCTAACCGTTACACACAATTTACCAAACTCGGTGGGACCGAATCGTTAAACTCGGTCGGACCGAATTAGTAAACCTAGTGACCGTTAGTGATTTTCGGTGGGACTGACATGCATCTCGGTGAGACCGATATGGTTAGGGTTAGGGCATAAGGTAATCTCGGTGAGACCGATTACTCAAACTCGGTGAGACCGATTTTGGTAATTAGCTAACCAGAGCGTTGGTCAGGTAAACTCGGTGGGACCAATTTGCTCTTTTCGGTGAGACCGAAATGTTACAAAAAGGAAACATAGAGTTTCCATTGCAATCTTGGTGGGACCGATCGCTCACTTCGGTTAGACCGAAACGTACGAAGGGAAACAGAGAGATTGCAACCCCATCTCGGTGAGACCGAGATCCCTATCGGTAAGACCGATTTGCTTAGGGTTTGTGGCAGTGGCTATGACTTTTGGAATTGGTGGCGCCGGATAGAAAGAATCGGTGAGACCGATTTTGGCTTTAGGTTTAGGTCATTTGTGGATGTGGGAAAGTAGTTGAAGGTTTTGGAGCATATCACTAAGCACATGAAGCAAAAGGCCCATTAAGCAACACCTCATCCCTTCTTGATAGTATTGGCTTTTCCTATAGACTCAATGTGATCTTGGATCACTAAAATGTAAAATGAAGAGTCTTGAGCGTTTGAGCTTGAACCAATCCTTTGTCCTTAGTATTTTGAGGGATCCACTTTCATCATCCATGCCATGCCATTCATTGAGCTTTCCTGAAATAATAGTCTTGGAATAGCATTAGCTCAATGAGCTATATGTTGTTATGAATTACCAAAACCACCTAGGGATAGTTGCACTTTCAATCTCCCCCTTTTTGGTAATTGATGACAACATATAGATCAAAGCTTCGACAAATGATAATAAAATTTAAATAACATCGTCGCTTTGAGAAGTATGTGATAAGCAAGAGCTCCCCCTAAATTTGTGCATAGTTTTAGATTTGCTTTGGACTGCAAATGCACAATGGATTAGGCTCATGGGTTACTCTTCCATGTCACATACATCTTGGTGGAGCGCTCAAAATAATAAACAATGAATACATTCACTCATCACCAAGCATATTGAGTGATCACATAAGATAGATAGGATAATATCAAGCATGCATAAGTGTAGCTTATGATCAAACACATGATCATCAATGTCTCACAAGCATAGTATCTCAACCAAAAGCAAACAAAGTTTGAAAAACTTGAAAAACCACCAAATAAAGCAAGAGAGAACAAAAGCAACCCTCTCTCTCTCTCGAAGCCTATGATCTATACATTTTTCTCCCCCTTTGGCAACAAGTTACCAAAAGTTCATAGAAAATGCATAGTGCTAGATCGACTCTCGGGCTTGATCTTGGTGGTGGTGTAGAGATGGCTCCTTGGGCGAAGACTTGAGTTGATGTAGATGGTCTTTGGAGCTGATGTAGGTCTTTGGAGCTGGTGCAGATGAAGTTGCTCTTGTGTCGAAACTCGCACAGTGATGACCTCTGGGCTCTAGGCACTCTGGCAAACACATTGGTGGTAGTCTTTCCCTTCCTCTCCTGCATGTCATCTTGTAGTTCCTCCTTTGTTATGCGAATCTCGCCACTTTCACATCTAAGTTATAGAACTTTTGTTCTATGATTCTCTCAAGCTCTCCTGATTTTGAGTGAGGGTGGCCAATCCCTTCTCTATCCTCAGGGTTGATGCTATCAAGTATCCGAGCTGCTCCTGCTTGTTCTTCAAGAAGTACTCAGATGCCTCCTCTTGAGTTGGCATCTTGGCAGCCTTCTCCCTCTTTGCCTTCTCCTTCTTCTCCTGAGCTTGAACTGACGATGGATCATTCTCATTCATGACAACCTCATTGTCCTCAAAGTCTAGATAAAGTGGAAAGTGTTCCTTATCCAACTGATATTTTCCTGTGCCCATCTTTGAGTTTATCAGTTCTTGAATCTGAGGTGCATATCCACAGCTCCTCTTCTGATCTGCTGCAGTCCTCTTGATTGTTTCTATGATCAGGCTCATGACTTTGAACTTCTGTGGCACATCAAACATATGCAACATGTTGATGGCATGCCCTCTGATCATGTTATGGTCACCTGACTTGGGCAACAAAGTGTGCCTCAGAGTCCAATTTATAGTTGGCAACCCTGACAGCAGAAAGTGAACTGATCCAAACTTGTGAGTTCCTAGTGCCTTGTCTGGAATTTCCTTGTACATGTGTGTCATGGAATTGTGATCCATTTTCTTCTTTGCATAAATGTCCAGATCATCATCATTCTCCTCTAGGGCATTTATCAGCTTTGCACATTCTTCAACAGTTGACTGGTACCTTGTACCTTCAGACATCCAAACAATTCTTCCATCTGGATAAAAATGTGTTGTGGAGTAGAACTGCATGATAAGTTCATCATTCCAATTTGTGAGCTTTTGCCCAACAAAATCTGCAACTCCACAAGCAATAAAGCTGTCTTGCACTCCAGTATAGTGCTCTTCATTCTCCTTCATGAAATTCCAGTCAACCCACCTCATGTCACAGACAATGGGCTTCTTGTCCAACAAAATGGTCTCATAAAAGTCTTGTTATTCCTTTGTATGGAACCTGTAATCAACAGCAGTTCTTCTTCTTGATGCATATGGATCTGCCAACCTCCATTTCCTCAATCCTGAGTCCTTCCTGATTCTCATGTCCTCAGCCACAGGATGGGCATCATTGTGGTCTGGTATCTTGGGCTTGAGCTTCCTCATAACTTGTCCTTCTTCATCTTCCTCATCAGCATCCTCAGGCACTGGGGCCTTGTTCTTCTCAGCAGCTGGAATACTCTGGTATTCCTCTTTGAGTCTGAACTTGGCCTTGGGGGTAGCTTTGGGTGCTTCCTTGGGCTTAGATGTGGCAGCCCCTGATCTGATAGCATCACCCATAAGCTTTGGTGCCTTTGGAGCTGGTGCAGCAGGTTCATCCTCTTCCATCATGGAAGGCTTCCCAATTACTCTGGCCATGGTCATCTTGACCCTTTGCTTTCTTTTCTTCCCTTCAGCAGCTGGCTCTTTGGGATCAGGATTTTTAGGTAGTTGAGTTGATTCTCTGGCCTCGGACATTGGTTGTCTTCCTGCAGGCCTTTTGGCCTTCATGACCCTTTCCTTCTTGAGCACCTCTTTCTTGGAAGCTGCCTCATCTTCCTCAGTTTTGTAATCTTCATCCTCTGAATCTGAAGTTCTTTTCCTCCTTTGCCTAGTTGCAGCCTTAGGCAAATTGCTAGGAGTACTTCTGCTCCCTTCATCTGAAGTTGAGGGGCTAGTGCCCTCACTCAAGTTCATCTGCTGTTCTGACCTGTTCTGGCTGTCACTTTGATCAGACATATTGCAAAGGCTGAATGCTGACCCTGTGAAGAGTTATAGATGAGATAGAAAAGATGAGCATCACAAAATGCAGAGGTTTTTACAAAAGAATGACTCAAAAGTTCAGTCTTAGTTTTCCACAAAAAGCATTTCGGATCCACCGATTTTCAAACTCAGTGATACCGAAGAAGTTTTTGGAACCTAAACTGATGATCTCGGTTGGACCGTGTTTCAGTTCGATGGTACCGAGACTGCTAGGGTTCACAGAATCCTCAAATCGGTTGCACCGATTAGTAAATCTCGGTCAGACCGAGAGTCACTAGTGCAATGGCATATGCCAAATCGGTGAGACCGAGTTTTTCAACTCGGTGGGTCCGAGATGGTTTCGGTGGAAACCTAAACCTAAAAATTTGAATCACATCTAATCTATGAACTACTTTGGCTGGATAGATGAGTTTCAATCATGGAAAGATTCAATATGAAAACAATGTGCCAGGAATCAGACGTGGATAGCACAAAGTTTAAGTCCATACCCTAACTTGGCGGTGGACTTGCTACGGCGGCAACGGTGGGGACAAAATTCGTTGACGGCGGCGAAGACCAGCGACAGGAGGCTGCTATCGACGAGGAGACGATCCGGAGACCATGATGGCAGAGCGAGCTGTTGCGCGGGCAAAGGGTTTCAGAGAAATTTCCAAAATTTTGCCCGTGTCTATATATAGCCCGACCCTGTCGGTGTGACCGAGTGGGACAACTCGGTGGCACCGAGATGCATAACTGTGTTCAGTTACAGCAAATCTGTGAGACCAAAAAGTTCAAATCGGTTGCACCGAGATTGAAAACTCAGATCAACTTGATGATCTCGGTAGGACCGGAATGGAAGAATCGGCCAGACCGAGAATCATTAAGAGGTTTTGGAAGTTTAAGTCTATGACGAATCGGGGACTCCGAGTGCTCCTCACACAGAGTGGTCCGAATCTGACTTGATCAAATTTTGTGATGTAGCATGAATAGAGTTTGCGACGAGAAAAGCATAGATAGCTAAATAAGGTTCTTAGGCATTCTTGTCCATCCACTTGGCCAAAAGAAGAAAGAACCAAACTGTGACGCCCCCGATTCAATCGTACACTAACCATGCACGCAAATGTGTACGATCAAGATTAGGGACTCACGGGAAGATATCAACTCTAAAACATAAATAAGTCATACAAGCATCATAATACAAGCCAGGGGCCTCGAGGGCTCGAATACAAGTGCTCGATCATAGAAGAGTCAGCGGAAGCAATAATATCTGATACGACATAAGTTAAACAAGTTTGCCTTAAGAAGGCTAGCACAAAGCGATACAGATCGAAGAGGCGCATGCCTCCTGCAGGATCCTCCTAACTAATCCTGGTCGTCGCCGCCGGCTGCACGTAGTAGTAGGCACCTCCGGTAGTAGTCGTCATCGACGGTGGCGTCGCAACCGGGCTCCATCGTGCAGTCGCAGCAATCGAGTAGAGATAGGGAAAAGGGGAACAAGGCAACCGTGAGTACTCATCCAAAGTACTCGCAAGCAAGGAGCTACACTACATATGCATGGATATATGTGTAAAGGGCCATATCGATGGACTGAATCGCAGAATGCCGTAATAAGAGGGGATAGCTAATCCTGTTGAAGACTACGCTCGGCAGCCTCCGCCTTGCAGCATGTAGCAAAGAGTAGATGAAGTCCTCAAGTAGCATCACATAGCAATAATCCTACCCGCGATCCCCTCCTCGTAACCCTGAGAGAGAGCGACCACCGGGTTGTATCTGGCACTTGGAAGGGTGTGTTTTATTAAGTATCCGGTTCTAGTTGTCATAAGGTCAAGGTACAACTCCAAGTCATCCTGTTACCGAAGATCATGGCTATTCGAATAGATTAACTTCCCTGCAGGGGTGCACCATATAACCCAACACGCTTGATCCCATTTGGCCGGACACACTTTTATGGGTCATGTCCGGCCGCGGAAGATCAACACGTCACAGCCCGACCTAGGCCAACAGAGCGGTCAGCACGCCGGTCTAAACCTAAGCGCCCAGGGGTCTAGGCCCATCGCCCTTAGCACACCAAGTTCTTGAACGCGCCGTAAGCACCTAGCAACCTCCATTACAAAGTAAGTCACGTTACGCGGTCCAATCTGGCGCGCGCCGCTCAGTCGCTGACGTCACGAAGGCTTCGGCTCATACCACAACGTCGAGTGCCCTTAACTTTTCCCGCGTAGTTGGTTAGTGCGTATAGACCAAATGGCCAGACTCAGATCAAATACCAATATCTCGTTAAGCGTGTTAAGTATCCGCGACGCCGACCAGGCCAGCCCACCTCTCTCCTAGGTGGTCGCAACCTGCCTGTCGCCTCCGCCACAAATAACGATCGGGGCCGGGGAACCCAGGCCCACCTCTACCGGGATGGAGCCACCTGTCCTTTCAGCCCCCATCTCCGAACAGTATCACGAGTAATGTAATAGTGTAAAGTATATAGTATATGCTCGTGATCACCTTCCAAGTGATCACAGCCCGATCAGTATAGCATGGCAGACGGACAAGAGTGTAGGGCCTTGATGGAACACTAGCATCCTATACTAAGCATGTAGGGTTGCGAGTAAAGGTAACAACAAGTAGTAGCAAGGACAGGCTATGCAGTAGTATAGGATTAACGAAAGCGATAACATGCTACACTACTCTAGTGCAAGCGGTATAGAGAAGAGTAGGCGATATCTGGTGATCAAAGGGGGCTTGCCTGGTTGCTCGGGCAAGAGAGAGGGTCACAACACCATAGTCGATCACAGGGTACCGCAGCGGTCTCGGGGTCAACCGGAAAAAGTAACGGAGGGGGAACATAATAAATAACAGAGCAATCAAAGCATAACATGACAAATGCGGTGCTAGAGGTGATCTAACGCAGGGATAGGTGATACCGGTGAAGGGGGGAAACATCCGGAAAAGTATCCCCGGTGTTTCGCGTTTTCGGACAGATGAATCGGAAGTGAAATGTTGCATGTTTGCTACGCTAGGGATGTGTGGCGGGCGAACGGACTGCGTATCCAGATTCGTCTCGTCGTTTTGAGCAACTTTCATGTACAAAATATTTTCATCCGAGTTACGGTTTATTTTATATTCGTTTTCAGAGATTTAAATCAATTTATAAATTATTATTATTAATTTAATCCGAAAATGGCATTACTGCATCAGCATGATGTCGAGATGACGTCATCGATCAACAGAGGTGTTGGTAGGTCAAAAGTGACGTGTGGGTCCCGCATGTCATTGACTATTTTAGTTAATTAAGTTAATTAGTTAATTAGGTTAATTAAAACGTGATTAATTAAGTTAATTAATTAATTAATTAATTAATTTTTTAGTTATATATTCTTTTTTTATTCTGTTTCTGTTTTTTTAATAACGTTTCAGGGGGGTGGGGTCCCCTCGCCATAGACCCAGGGGGCCAAGCGGGCGTGGCGGGCGTGGGCACGCGCCCGAGCCCACCCGGATGGGGACGGGCGCTGTCGTCGCCGCCGCTCATGAGGAGCGGCGGGCGAGCCGAGGCCCGGGCGGCCGACGGGAGAGCGAGGCACGGCAGCCGGGTGAGGCGCGAGGCAGTAGGCGGATCGAGCTGGAGCAGCGACCATGGGCAGTGGCGAAAGCACGGCGGAAGGAGAAGGAGGGCGAGGGTGCGCGGTCTCGGACGGGGTCGACACGGCCGGGGAGGCACCGGGGCGACGGGTCGACGGCGATGACCGGGCGGGCAGAAGGCCTGCAGGGAGCAAGCCTTCGCCGGGCATAGCCACAGCTTGGCTGGGCGGGGAAGGCTAAGCGAGGCGAAGCGGCGCGGCCTGGGCGCGAAGCAGGCGAGGCCGGCGGGCGCAGGCAGGCGCGAGGGCACGACCTGCCTGCCGCTGCCAGAGCACAGCCCGCCGCGATGTCCGAATGGGCAGGGGGTGCAAGGAGAGGGGGCGGCTAGGGTCAGGCACTGGCACGGCGACGAGCGGCACGTCCAACACGGGGAAAAGGGAGAGGGAAGAGGCCGGAGCCTCACCGCGACTCGTAGGGACGGGGCAGCGGGGGTCGGGGTGGAGTCTGGGAGGACGGACGGCGATGGAGTCGTGGCGGCGTGGTTCCGGCGAGCGGCGACGGTCGGTCGGGGCAACACCAGCGACGGGTCGAAGCGACGAGCAACGGCGTCGGCAGAACAACAAGCGGCGTCGGGCAGCACCGGTGGCGAGGCGCGCCCGTCGGCGGCGTCGAGCAGCGGCGGGCTGGGGTTCGATCCGCCCCGGATCAGATCGGGAGAGGGGGAGAGGAGTGGGGATCGATAGGAGTGGGGGTTAGGGTTTCCCATCGGTGGGGTGGGTTATCGGGAGTGAGGGGCCGGTTGGGCCTTTGCCTAGTTGGCCCCGGGGCCATCTGGGCCGTGGCCCAAATGAGGGGTCCTTTTTGTGTGTGTTAGTTCTATTTTTGTTTTGATTCCTTTTCTTATTTTCTTTTCTGTTTTATTTCTAGTTTATTTTAAATTTTAGTTTTTACAAAAATCACCACTAGTACCTAAAGTAGTATTTATAACAAACTGATGTCACATCAATTCTTAACCCATAAAAAATATTTTTGTTTTGATTCCTTTTCTTATTTTCTTTTTTGTTTTATTTCTAGTTTCTATTAAATATTTAGTTTTTACAAAAATCACCACTAGTACCTAAAGTAGTATTTATAACAAACTGATGTCACATCAATTCTTAACCCATAAAAAAATATTTTAATATTTTATAAAATCCAGTAGGTATTTGTTTAATTGTTTTCACTACTATTTTAATTAGTTTAGAGCCCTTAAACATTTTATCAAGGTTTGGTTTCTCCATCGTATTTACACTTGATTTATCTGACCCACCTTAAACATTTTGGTTTCATTGTTTGAAAACTTTTGTTGTTTGCCTATATTTTAAATTTGAATTTGAATCATTTTGAACTAACGTGATTTTTTTAACAGCAACCGAGGTGACGTGGCAACATTAGCAAAGGTTTACTGTAGCTTAATTATCCGGGCGTCACAATTCTCCTCCACTACAAGAAATCTCGTCCCGAGATTTAAGAGGTAGTGAAAGGGGGGAAGGTTTGGTTACGAATCTAGCGGGTCTTCTCATTCTGTCTTGCTCTTCTCGAAGAGGTTGATCCCTTTCGTTGATGTCTTCATTTCTCTACTTCAGGTCATCTTGACGAAGTCGCATCCTTTCTTCGGGGTCTGTCTCGTACTTACGAATAGGTAAGGGGCAGTTCCACAATGATAGAATGCTATAAGGGTTAACCATTGGGGGTTACCCATGAATGAACACAGGGGTATCTCTCGAGTTGGTCAAATGAAACACATCGAGAGCCAAGCACGAGGGTATAGTAAGAAGTATCAAGCGGATAGGCAATCGTTCGATGCCCAATTAGAAGGTGAAAGGGTTCCAGTGCACGAGAATAAGTATTGCGTCTGATACCATAACAAATCACTAGGAAGGTGGCCCGTGAATTACATACTAAGTCAAGCGTGAGGAATAACTTTGACAACAGGGTGTACAGGAGAATCAGGTTTCGATCCCGTGGAACTGTGGGTTATGGGCCCACCATGGGGTTTAAAAGTAGGAAGGGGATGACGTCTTGCATGATCATGTAAGGAAGGCATGTCAGAGAATAACCGGTCAGTTATGTTGACTGCATCGTTGGTACCAAGGGCGAGGGACGAAGAGAACCATTTTCCTGCTCGTTGAACGAGGCGGACCATTAGGCAAAGTTCTCGTCCATCGGTGGCTACCAGAATGTCATCAACAATAGTAACACAGTCTTACTGACAGAGTTGTACACCGAGGTGTTTACATAGGCAGTTAATTATTACTTCTTAGATCATATAGATCACAAGAAAGGTTAACCCAAACAACGGAAAGAAAAAATATGGTTATCAGATTAAACAGAACAATGGAAAGGAAAATGTGTTTAAACACATATTTCAGGGGGTATATCCTTCCCAAGGACAAGCAGAGCACGATATCCATGATAGGATATAATGTAGAAAACTCTTTAGGTAAGGGGAGAGAAATGTCATGACATTACCCATACAACGGTGTTTGGATAATTGAGCAGGAAACATTTAACATTGGGCTTCAAATGTTCTTGTTGAAAAATTGGAGTACCATAGACATGTTTCGAGATAGCATTGATATGATCATCATGTAAGGGTCAAATTTTGGATATACAAAGGAATCAGGAACAACTCATAGAATAAGTCTTACAATTTCCTCATGGAAGAATTGTTAACCTTGCCAAAGAAATTATAATGATAGGTCCTCCAGCCAGGGGGGTGCTAGGCATGACATCATATTACCGGGTCATCAAAGGACCAACATCATAACTACTGGAAAGTTGTCCCAACCATCATATCTGACCGAAATTCAGATCCGATTGGTGTCATACCTCAGACTCGGGATGTCCGAGAAGAAAGATGCGACACATATCGAGGAAATTACATTGCAAGATTCTCGGGAAATGAACTATGGGAGCGGGTTCCTGAAACAATAGTTCATCATTAAACAAAGGAGAGGATGAGGAGGTGGCTAATGGGCTCAGCGACAATTCATCAAGAATTCCAAACGGATGGATTTCCACAATAATGTGAACAAGAAGATGACACTTGTCAATTCAAATGATATAATGTTGTATGCTCGAGGAAAACATACACCATTAATCATTAGTTGGAAGGTGTGCCCGAAATATGACCTTAGGCAGCAAGATCACTGTTAGAGTGACGATTCAATAACCAACAGTCTAAGAACGAACTGTCGATCATTAACTTCAAAGCAATAGGGTCGCTAGAAGTACAGAACTCAAGCAGCATCGTCAGCATGTTGGTATCCCGGTTAAAATCAACACGGGGACCAAGGAAGAATGGTGATGGCGAGAAGTATCATCATACTGAGAATTTCTAAGAGGTGGAGCAATCCTCGCAACATCCTTGACATAAAAGATGGTAATACTTCAAGGTAGGTCATAATACAAGTTGGATAGCAAGTCGCATCCACATCACGAACAATGTTGTGATGAAAGGAAGATGAGGATGTTGCTGATGGTAACTCAAATTTCCAAGGGATGAGGATGGCACTCATCATCATCAATTCGATCGATATCCTGAAAGAGCTCATAATGTTGATGATGATCATGACACATTTTTTGAGTGATTTCATGAAGATGTAATCGATTGGCGATGACATCAAGTCAAAGTAATGATGAAGCGAAAGGTTATTGGAACCACGGGTATGGCACAAACTCCAAATTAAGCTGCTGTTCAAGGCGAAATGGTACGACGAGGAAGAATGGTGTAAGGTTATCTCATCGACGAAAATTATGCTATGGGAAGAAGGGCCAGGTAGCACAGTTAAAATTTAGCACAATGATATAGCTGATCAGGCTAGGAATGACTTGAAGGATTATTAAACTCGTAAGCAATGAAAATTACTTAGAGTTATTGAATCGGAGTGCAGAATCGATTCACTTACCGGTGTTCTCGAGTGAAATAACTCAGAACCCGGGGGAAATCTGAAATCGGTGAGAAGCAATAATAGATGAAGACTCATAGGAAGCAACACAGTTCGTTCATATTCTCGAGATACTAGAGGGTATTACTCGAAGGAAGATTGACATAGGGGTTGCGGAGATGTATTGATCCGCAAAAGACAAGTGTTTTCACTTGCTTGAGAAATGGGATCAAGTAGAAAATATGGTCGGAACAATGATTGCGAAGGATCAATTCACAGATACCAGATGATATCATATCAAGGCAATAGTTATTATTACAAGAAGCTTCCATGATAGGATCTACATCGTGTCCATGGGCATGAACACAAGTTCAAGGTCGACTCCCACTTCTTCAATGTATAACCTTCCATTCACCTCTCGCTTTTCGAAAATGACATTAGTTGTTGTAAGTTTTACCTGGTGCAATACCAGATAAGTATGACCCGTGAAATCTTTCGGGTTCACATAGATAAGGGAAGGCATTGGTTCAACCCATCGGGGCATCTTAGGAACCTATACCAGAAATTTTGGAGTAAATAATACAAGCTCGAAAGTAGAGCATGGTTGACAAAGCAGAGGATACAATTTACCAAAGGTATTATATACCCGTGGAAAGGCTCACAAGGTTATTGAATATGAAGGACGCTGTTGGATAAAATCCAACAAAGGATCTGCCGGTCCATAACAGGGCTGATGTGAGTATCGGTTCTCAATCAGAGGAAGAAGGAATGCAAAGGCATCAGATTATAGAAACAACTGACTAATTCAAAGCTCAATGCAAAGAAATTTACGATTTCCAAATCAAGGGATCAGAAGCAATCGTTCTGATCGAAAATGAATAAGTTCAATAGACTTAGAAGCACAACTGACCAAGGCATTGATTGGTCAAGAACCAGCTCATACCCAAATGACGTCTGAGACGGAAGGATAATCCTAGGATTTGACTGATGATTGTGAACATTCGCAACTTATTGAATCAATGGACTCAAAAATGATAGTGACAAAGGATGTCAATAAGATTATTATACTTATGGGATTAACCATAATGCAAGTAAGTAAGAATTTCAAGAACAACAGGCTGTTGAGGATTTTCGCTAGATCAAATAGTATTTCGAAGGCTTTGGTGAAATACATGAATCATCTGGGATGAGCGGATACTCGATAGGTGCAAGAATTTATCTGTAGGGGTATTTAGGCGACTTAGAACCGCAAGGTGGTAGGCACAAAGTTTTCTCGGGGTATCTTGTAATAACAAGACCAACTGGGAATGAATGTAAGAATGGAAAGTGCATGTAGTTATCCATAAGGGTTGACGGTGGAAGGGGAATTGCAAACGCGATGAACACAAGTTCTCGGGATAATATCAGAGAGTATCATCGGGGTCTTCTAATGAATCAGGCCATCATCTGGAATGAAGGGGCTCTCCGGAAGGAAGTAGTAACGAGATCCTAGTTTTAGAGTTAGCAAAATCATTTAACCCGAATAGAAGAGAGATCAGAGTCCCAGAGTATAGGTCGAGGAATAAAAGATCCTAATACCACCCAATGGCGACGTGGGCCCATAAGGCACACATCCATGTTAGTAAAAGTTTTGTAATGTCTAGAGTCGACTTCGGCCAAGGAGTTGGGAAGGGGGATTCCTACAGGCAGTCGGCTTTGATACCAACTTGTGACGCCCCCGATTCAATCGTACACTAACCATGCACGCAAATGTGTACGATCAAGATCAGGGACTCACGGGAAGATATCACAACACAACTCTAAAACATAAATAAGTCATACAAGCATCATAATACAAGCCAGGGGCCTCGAGGGCTCGAATACAAGTGCTCGATCATAGACGAGTCAGCGGAAGCAACAATATCTGAGTACAGACATAAGTTAAACAAGTTTGCCTTAAGAAGGCTAGCACAAACTAGGATACAGATCGAAAGAGGCGCAGGCCTCCTGCCTGGGATCCTCCTAACTACTCCTGGTCGTCGTCAGCGGGCTGCACGTAGTAGTAGGCACCTCCGGGGTAGTAGTCGTCATCGATGGTGGCGTCTGGCTCCTGGGCTCCATCGTCTGGTCGCAGCAATCGAGTAGAGATAGGGGAAAAAGGGGGAACAAGGCAACCGTGAGTACTCATCCAAAGTACTCGCAAGCAAGGAGCTACACTACATATGCATGGATATATGTGTAAAGGGCCATATCAGTGGACTGAACTGCAGAATGCCAGAATAAGAGGGGGATAGCTAATCCTGTTGAAGACTACGCTTCTGGCAGCCTCCGCCTTGCAGCATGTAGCAGAGAGTAGACTGAAGTCCTCCAAGTAGCATCACATAGCAATAATCCTACCCGGCGATCCCCTCCTCGTAACCCTAAGAGAGAATGACCACCGGGTTGTATCTGGCTCTTGGAAGGGTGTGTTTTATTAAGTATCCGGTTCTAGTTGTCATAAGGTCAAGGTACAACTCCAAGTCGTCCTGTTACCGAAGATCACGGCTATTCGAAGAGATTAACTTCCCTGCAGGGGTGCACCACATAACCCAACACGCTTGATCCCATTTGGCCGGACACACTTTTCTGGGTCACGCCCGGCCGCGGAAGATCAACACGTCGCAGCCCGACCTAGGCCAACAGAGCGGTCAGCACGCCGGTCTAAACCTAAGAGCCAGTGCAGGCCCATCGCCCTTAGCACACACACACGTTGCTGACGCGCCGAAGCAGACCTAGAAACCTCCATTACAAAGGAAGTCACGTTCTGCTGCCCAATCTGGCGCGCGCGCGCTTCGATCGGCCGGCGTCACGAAGGCTTCGGTGATACCACGACGTCGAGTGCCCATAACTGTTCCTCGTAGTTGGTTGAGTGCGTATAGACCAAATGGCGGACTCAAATCAAATACCAAGATCTCGTTAAGTGTGTTAAGTATCCGCGAACACCGACCAGGGCCGAGCCCACCTCTCTCTAGGTGGTCGCAACCTGCCTGTCGCTCCGCCACAAATAACGGTCGGGGCCGTGGGAACCCGGGCCCACCTCTACCGGGATGGAGCCACCGTCCTTTTAGCCCCATCTCGAACAGTATCACGTAATGTAATAGTGTAAAGTATATAGTATATGCCCGTGATCACCTCCCGAAGTGATCACAGCCCAATGAGTATAGCATGGCGGGCGGATAAGAGTGTAGGGCCATGATGGAACACTAGCATCCTATACTAATCATGTAGGATTGCGGTAAAGGTAACAACGAGAGTAGCAAGGACGAGCTATGCAGCAGTATAGGATTAATCGAAAGCGGTAACATGCTACACTACTCTAGTGCAAGCGGTATAGAGAAGAGTAGGCGATATCACGGTGATCAAGGGGGCTTGCCTGGTT
The DNA here is from genome assembly GCA_021605205.1 of Aegilops longissima. Taxonomy (NCBI): domain Eukaryota; kingdom Viridiplantae; phylum Streptophyta; class Magnoliopsida; order Poales; family Poaceae; genus Aegilops; species Aegilops longissima. The sequence continues at coordinate 519,638,743 of CM038682.1, read as the reverse complement.
GCTCGCAAGAGAGAGGGTCGTCAACACCGTAGTCGATCACGAAGGTACCGCAGCGGTCTCGGGGTTTACTGGAAAAAATAACGGAGAGGGAACATAATAAATAACAAAGCAATCAAAGCATAACATGACAAATGCGGTGCTAGAGGTGATCTAACGCAGGGTTAGGTGATACCAGTGAAGGGGGGAAACATCCGGGAAAGTATCCCCGGTGTTTCGCGTTTTCGGACAGATGAACCGGAAGTGAAATGTTGCAGGTTTGCAATGCTAGGGATGTGTGGCGGGCGAACGGACTGCGTATCCAGATTCGTGTCGTCGTTCTGAGCAACTTTCATGTACAAAACATTTTCATCCGAGTTACGGTTTATTTTATATTCATTTTTAAAGATTTAAATCAATTTATAAATTATTATTATTAATTTAATCCGAAAATGGCATTCTTGCATCGACATGACGTCGACATGCGTCATCGATCAACAGAGGTGTTGACTGGGTCAAGCTGATGTGTGGGTCCCGCATGTCATTGACTATTTTAGTTAATTAAGTTAATTAAAACGTGATTAATTAAGTAATTAATTAAATTTTTTTAGTTATATATTCTTTTTTTATTCTGTTTCTGTTTTTTTAATAATGTTTCAGGGGGGTGGGGTCCCCTCGCCATAGACCCAGGGCCCTAGCGGGCGTAACGGGCTGTGGGCACGCGCCCGAGCCCACCCGGGATGGGGGGACGGGCGCTGTCGTCGTGCGCTCGCTCGCTTGAGCGGCGGGCGAGGCCGAGGCCGGCGCCCGACGGGAGAGCTGTGGCACGGCCACCGGGTGAGGCGCGGAGGCGGTAGGCGGATCGAGCTGAACAGCGACAGCCAGGGGCAGGTGGCAGCAGCAGCGGAAGGAGAAGGAGGCGAGGTCGCGGTCTCGGGCCAGGGTCGACACGGCCGGGAGGCACTGGGCGACGGGTCGGCGGCGATGACCGGCGGGCAGGAGAAGGCTGCGCATAGCCTTCAGCCGGGCATAGCCACAGCTTGACCAGGGGGGGAAGGCTGGCGCGAGGCGGCGGAGGTGCGGCCACGGGCGCGAACAGGCGAGGCCGGCAGGGCGCAGGCTGGCGCGAGGGCGCTGCGCCTGGCGTGGCGAGGGCACGGCCGACCGCGATGTCCAATGGGCAGGGGTGCAAGGAGAGGGGCGGCTAGGGTCAAGCAGCACAGCGACGAGCGGCACGTCAACACGGGAAAAGGGAGAGGAAGAGGCCGAGCCTCACCGTGATTCGTAGGGACGGGCAGCGGGGGTCGGGTGGAGTCGGGGACGATGGGCGGCGACCGAGTCTTGGCGGCGTGGTTCCGGCGGCGGCGACGGCGGTCCGGACGGCACCAGCGACGAGGTCGGCGGCGACGACAGCGGCGTGGCAACAACGGCAAGCGGCGTCGGGCAGCACCGGGTGGCGGGGCTTGGCCGTCGGGCGGTGTCGAGGGCAGCGGCGGGCGTTGGGGTTCGATCCGCCTGATCGGATCGGGAGAGGGGGAGAGGAGGGGATCGAGAGGAGTGGGGGTTAGGGTTTCCCATCGTGGGGTGGGTTATCGGGAGTGAGGGGCGGTTGGGCGGCCGGCTGGAGCCTTTGCCTAGTTGGCCCAGGGGCCATCTGGCCGTGGCCAATGGGGGGGTCCTTTTTGTGTGTGTTAGTTCTGTTTTGTTTTGATTCCTTCTCTTATTTTCTTTTCTGTTTTATTTCTAGTTTCTTTTAAATTTTAGTTTTTACAAAAATCACCACTAGTACCTAAAGTAGTATTTATAACAAACTGATGTCACATCAATTCTTAACCCATAAAAAATATATTTTTTGATTCCTTTTCTTATTTCTTTTCTGTTTTATTTCTAGTTTCTTTCAAATTTTTAGTTTTTACAAAAATCACCACTAGTACCTAAAGTAGTATTTGTAACAAACTGATGTCACATCAATTCTTCAGTAGGTATTTGTTTAATTGTTTTCACTACTGTTTTAATTAGTTTAGAGCCCTTAAACATTTTATCAAGGTTTGGTTTCTCCATCGTATTTACACTTGATTTATCTGACCCACCTTAAACATTTTGGTTTCATTGTTTGAGAACTTTTATTGTTTGCCTATATTTTAAATTTGAATTTGAATCATTTTGAACTAACGTGATTTTTTTAACAGCAACCGAGGTGATGTGGCATCATTAGCAAAGGTTTACTGTAGCTTAATTATCCGGGCATCACACAAACAAACAAAACAACAAGTGGATGTCCTTGAATGAGTAAAATATGCACCAACATGCTCACACAATAAGAGGGCAATTGAAATATGTGGCAAAGCATGCACAACCAATCTTAGCATCTATCAAGCAATTGGCGATGACTAGGTCATCTATATATGAGTATATTGACTTAGGAGTCAAATGAGAACATTTGATCATAGGTCATACTCATCGTTTAAGCTCAAGTGGGGTTACCACTTTTACATAATGCATTTATGTGTTCACACCATTAGAGTTGCTTTGACTCAATTCTTAGAGTTAAGCTCCCCCTAGATGTGAGATCCCCCTTAGAGGGATGAACTAACCTTGGGTTTTGTCGATGATGACTTCATGTAGGTGTTGAGGATGTAGATGCTCAATGTTGGATATACTATAATCTTACCATAGGCTAGCTTCTAGGGTTTAGCCTCTACGATCTCGTGGTAGATCAACTCTTGTAATACTCATATCATGAAGATCAATAAAGCAGGAAGTAGGGTATTACCTCCATAGAGAGGGCCTAAACCTGGGTAACATCGTGTCCCCTGTCTCCTGTTACCATCATCCTTAGACGCAGTCCGGGACCCCTACCGAGATCCGCCGGTTTTACACGATATTGGTGCTTTCATTGAGAGTTTATTGTGTGTTCGGCAAAGGTCGATGGCTCGCCTGCAGATCAACTGCGACTTCGGCATCTTCATCACTAGCTCGACTGGTCACCTTGGTTCGACCAAGGACTGCGCCCTACCTCCGATCGTCATGTTCAGATGAGGGCCTTCATCAAAATCAGCTCCGATCTCTATCAAGATCATGGAGGAATCATCCAGGGAGCCCGGGGGCTCAACGTCAACATTGCCCTCGGGCGACCGTGCTGTTTTTCTGGACAACGAACTTGTGTCCGCCGCCACCGCCTCCTCAAGTGTCGTTTTAATGATTGCTTCCGTGGAATTGTGCGGAATTGAGTTTACAACAACCCTGGAAAATTTCGTCGAGTTCCGATGGAGGAATCTCTGGCAATCCGCGATATACCGGAGCCCTGTTAAATCTGGACGAGAATCTGGATGAGTTTAGGGCGTGGTGTCCAGCTTCTAGCTCGGACGTCCTTTGGAAGATCCAACCTTTGATCGGCTGCGGAATTCCTATATCTACCATCCCTCAAAATTTCAGCTCGATCCGACCGTCCAAACTCCGGGAACCTTCCGATTAGTGCATCACTTTTCGGATCTGTTTTCTGCGCGAAAACGAATCCGACCCGAGTTCATCTTTTTTATCAACGGGATTTCGGATATCCTTTTTTAAAGAAGTTTTGTATGGGGTATTGTGTTTTGTTTCCTAACACATCCCGCTAACTTTAAAATCTTTTGAACATGATCTTCAACATCATGCTGGTGTCAAACCAGTCCGGCAATATTGCTCCACGGCCGCCGACCTGTGCTAAACACGTCGTTAGTCTGTTGAGCCGAGCTCAAATTCTTCGGATCATCATCTCGGCAAGCCGAACAAGAGTTCGGCATCGGAAAGGATAAATCATCACCAACATCGCCGCCCCATGGATTACACGGAGAAGGCACACCGCATCGCCGCCGCGGTCACTTCATCAAGCGGCATTGACCACGTCCACGACCTGCATCGGCGAGGCCGCACCGTTGCTCGCCGAGCGGTGTCCATCACGCCGACCTACTTCAACTCATCGGTGACATCGAGGCTCCGACATCTCGGCTGGAGCGGGGCTTCGCCATCTCTTCATCAACCTATACTCCAGAGACTTCGGCGTCACTGGCCGACCAGCTCCGTCACGTTAGCTGGACCGAGGGCTTTGCCTTGGCGAGCCAACCTTTGCCAACATTGGCATGTCGTCGCTTTATCACCCGTCAGGCAATGGGTGTGCGGATCGAGTCCCAATTTTGGGAATCACCTTTCTTCGGATTGCTACAATAAATAAACCAGGTGCTATTAATCCTAGTACCTTTTGCTTGTTTGGGTTCATTTTTCCCAAGGAATTATTACTCTGGTTTGTCCATCATATGTACGCAGGTCTATCAAATGGTGGCCGCATTAACGACTATCGCATGGTGGTTCGGTCAGTTTCCGTACGTAGTCCGGCGAACGCTGCATCCGGAACTCGGACCGACCTGTGAATTCAGGCTCTGCCACGCCTTTACCACATCACGCTGACGCCCTGCATCGACATTGACTTCGGCGCCAGGCCATATTTCTTTTATTAATCACTTCGCATAAATTATTTATTATGCAACATTTTTTTATTACTAGTATCCCCGGTCTGCACTATTTTTTGTGCATAGGAAAATGATCCAGCCGGACTATATCCTTTGGCGTCACCTCGGCTGGACGGGGGGATTTGTCAACACTTCATTACCCCATGCCGGGGACTTCGACGTCACTCTGCCGGCCTGCATTAACCGTGCTATGTCACCACTTCGGAGTGCCGAGCTCTTTGCTCCGCCACCTCGGGACCAGCTTGGGGGATGGAACCTTGTCCCACATCAAGCTCAGACCGCGTCATCAATACCAAACACATTAACCAGCTAAGTTGCCTTCATGCTCAAAGTTTTTAATTTTTAATTTATGTTTGGTTCAACCAAGCATTATACTTTTTTTTGGAAAAAAGTTGCTTGTAAAAAATTTCCTTGTCCAAACTTTGTTCGTGACGCACAAATTCAAATACCCCGTTTACTTGGGGGCTCCCTTGCTGGAGCTTTTCCTCTTGCATATGATTATACTTGTACGGCTTCGTTCCTTGTTTGTGTATTACGCCAAAATATGCACCATATTGACCTAAGTGATTTGCAAGCTGGGTTGCCTTGCTCCTGTGTTTACCCCTACGTTCCCGGTTGTTCGGCTAGGGAGTAAAGGGAGCACCTCTGCGATTGTCACGATCGGGTCACCTGAGCCGGACCTTAGACTGGGTGAGGCCGAAAGCTAGCGCTCTTACTGTTTTCAATTATGGTCGGCACACAACGGAACTCATGAGTACAAAAAATCTATTGCACAAGTCTCATATTAACAATGAGCACCGAAGAAACGTATCGGTGGGGTACTATTTTCTTCGAAGATGCTTCTTACACTTTATCAGTAATATAGCATAAGTTACCTGAGCGCGCTTTGTCTATTACAGCCTTATGACCTGATTGCCTGGTTATCGGAAACATCATCGATATTCTCGACAGGTGGAGTACATAACACTTTTCGGTCCTTGACTGAAGAGGGAGAAGCCGACGGTCGGTTAAGACGCGTTTAAAGTTCGAGTGAACATAGATATGATATAAGTACTTCGGTACATACAATCATTCTTTTACCCAAGTCACTCGGGGGATCTTAAATTTATGAGAGCTGTTTTGTAATAAGTGTTCTTCTTCTTAGTCGTTGCAAAGTCTTTTTTCTATCACTCCTTTTTTTCGACGCGAGTGTGCGGTCAATAGCCAGGGCGCCTAATTTCTCTCTCAAAGCCGCTAAAGTTTGCAAAACTGGCCTAACGAGAAGTACTCCGCCTTCGGGATAGGAGGTTGAAGCCATAGGCTGACCCGCTTGAAAGTCTCGAGATAGGATGTGTCATGTTAAAGCACGACAGAAATACCCTTTTTTTCTAAGACCAATTTTTGATTTGGCACCGAACACATGATCTAGTTCGGGCATTAAACTTTTGAATAAGTTTTTTGGCTTTTCGAGCCTATGGCACTTTTAAACTATTTGTGCGTTTCCAGCATTAGTCTCATGATTACAACGCCGACACCTTTAGGGATTTGGCAAAAACATTCTCGGATATTGCTATATATGCATCGGTTTCGAATTGTGTCTTCGGTCAATAGTTGGGTTGCCCGGCTCCTGTGCCTGCCTCCTATGTTCCGCTTTGTTCGGCTAGGTGTGCCAAGGGAGAACCGCTACGATTGTGCTTCCAGCTCGCATGGTCAAGCACCTCAGTGGAGAAAGCCGAAAACTGACTGTCACAATAGGCGTAAACTGGTCAGCGATCCGATGACTATGTTAAATGACGGGCCGTTCATAACATTGGCCGAAGTGTTTACGGCTTGACCTCGACTGTCGCCGAACACTAACCGGGGGCTCATAGCTAGCTTCCACAGTATAAAGCTCCTATGACTAAACGAAAGTTTTAAAGACCGCATATCTGATTGCCTCATTTCTGCTAACACAACCGCCTTCGGGCACCGATACGTCGGCTAAGGGTTGTTTTGTTAGTACGAAAACACCCTGTGTAGTATCTACCAAGGGGTAGAAGCCAACGATGGGCCACTTTCAACAGATAAACGGTCACAATGGAGTCAAAGTAATGATGTAAAGTACTTGGATACATAGAATCATTACACATAATCTGTGATTTTACTCTGGATATCGATCATTAATTCGGCCATCCGTGCCTAGATTAAGGCTCGGGGGCTACTGGGCTTTGCGCTCATTATCTATAAATATTAAAGGGGCACATCGATCCCTTGATCTGGTGTTGCCACCCGACCAGTGTCTTGGGGGCTACTGCATTGCTTATTCAATGCAGAGAATTCAAAGTGCTCAGTGTTCGGCTTGACTGAACTATACGCATGCATGTCTTCGGACAATAATAGGTACCATATGGACCTATCCGGCGTCAAGCTAGTATATTGCGGAGACTTCTTATGACCCTCTCTCAGGGGCCCGTTCGCCGATCACTATTATCTCTAATATATTATACTGCGTTTTTATTCCTATGTATGCTGCCGAGCTAGGAGGTGATCCTCAAGCCGATTTCGCGCATCGACCTGAGTCTTAGGGGCTACTGGGAACAGCGGTTTTATGCTTTCCTTCAGGTGCGTCTCGGGTTTTAGACTGATACACACCTTGAGGAATACTGGCTATATATCTCGGCAGAGGATACACTACACCAGTTAAAAATATTCACAAAAAATTAGCCCGCGGTCGGGGTGGTGCACCACCTTGGAGGCAGTCCGACATAAAGCTCGGACGCCATCGGCTAGCTCCATAAAGGGCATTTCCGGCATTAAGCTCGGCTACACTCCTTCAACTTTTTTGTACCAAGATGATCTATGATATCTTGGATGTAGTCTGGCATTGGAGCTCGGATACAGTCCGTCGCTGGAGCTTGGACACAGTCCGGCGTTGGAGCTCAGGTACATTTCGACTTTGGAGCTCGGAAGCAGTCCGGCATTGGTGCTCGGCTGCAAAGGATACCTCGAATGCAGTCCAGCGTTGGAGCTCGGACGCAAGTGGACACTGCCTCCCGGGAACAACTTCAAACCCGAGGCGTGGCATAAAATAACAAGGCATTGATAAAGGCCAGAAACTTAAAGGGGCTCCTCGGATACCCAACGTGTAAACTCTTCGGATACACTTCGGCGATCCTCAAGATCGAAGATGAGAAGATTTGTTGAACCAGTTTTCAAGACCGACGACCGAAGATGAAGAACCAATCGGAAGAATCGAGGAGCGTCCCTAACTTGAAGACCGGTTCAGGGGGCTATTGACGGTGTCCTGGACTAGGGAGTACTCACCACGTCATCTCCCGATCTGTTAGATTGGACCGAGGACCTCCATGTCCGTATACTCATGGGCCAGTCCGGACAGCTGCCGCATACAAGGAAGATTCCACAAGACTTGGCGATCAAGACAAGGACTCCTCCCTACCGGCGTATTCGGCTAGGACTCTTGTTATCCTAGGCCTCTGGTGCATTATATAAACCGAGGCTAGGCTAGTTGATATAGATATACTATAATCTTACCATAGGCTAGCTTCTAGGGTTTAGCCTCTACGATCTCGTGGTAGATCAACTCTTGTAATACTCATATCATGAAGATCAATAAAGCAGGAAGTAGGGTATTACCTCCATAGAGAGGGCCTAAACCTGGGTAACATCGTGTCCCCTGTCTCCTGTTACCATCATCCTTAGACGCACAGTCCGGGACCCCCTACCCGAGATCCGCCGGTTTTGACACTGACAGCAGCCACCTGTCGCAGCGACCTGTACCTCATGTGGCACACGGTTAGCATATGCTTGCTCCTGAGGAATTAATGGTACCAGATAGTTATTGCTACCGGCGCGGTCGTCGAGGCCCTCTTGGGGTTCCTGAAAGAGCTCAGCTTGTGGTGTCTCCTCGCCCCAGCCTGGCCCAAGGAACGAGCCATGGTCTTCTTTCCCGTGCGCTCTCTTGATCCATCATGCGGGGCACATAAGCTTCTGGGGACGCTACCTCGTAGGTCTCGCTGTAGTGCCCCACATGCCATGCAGTCTGGCCCGGAGCATTGTCTTGAGAGTGGTGGCGCAGTGGTCCATCGAGGCCAAAGGTCACAGCGTGCGCTCCTTCGCCGGCCGGAGATGGGGTCTGCGCGGCTTGCCGCCTGGTGCTGCTGGCCAGGTTGGTGTCGGAGTGGGCCCTGGGGCCCGCTTGAGGTTGCATGGGCGCGCATGGGGCCGCCGTACGGCATGCTCTGGGCCAGAGGTGGCAGCCGGATGCAGAAAGGAGGTGCTCCCGAGGCGGCGGCGTCCAGGAGCTCGGCCACCCGCTCCAACAGCACGCCGCGGTCGCCCTCTAGGAGCCGACACCGTAATGGCTCTCGGGCCACCGTGAGCATGGCCCTGGAGTTCGCCTGCTCCCGTCGGGTGTGCGGCGCCATGTCCGCGGCGTGGCTTGAGGCTCTGGCCGCTGACCGCACCTGCCGTGGTGTGAGGGCAGGCGGCGTCTGGCCACGTCGCCCGCGCCCAGCGGCGCTTTGCGGGCGCTGGCTGCCCGAGGTGCAAGGCGAGGTCGCCTTCGGCTGGCGGCACACGCCGTGGCGGGCCACGCCGCCAGCCGATCGGTGTTAGCTGCGGGTCGCTTGACATCGAACGACGAGGCGATGAAACGCGAGGCGGCGGAGGAAGGATTCCGGTGCACCCCTACCTGGCGCGCCAAATGTCGGATTTCGGGTTCCGGCAGACCCTTGAGGTTCGAACACTAGGGTGCGTGCGGAGATCTTTCCCCTACCAGCTCACGCGTCGATGGTTAGCAAGGGATCTAAACTAGGAACGAAGAACAGCACAAGAGACACAAGGTTTATACTGGTTCGAGCCACCGTTGTGGTGTAATACCCTACTCCAGTGTGTGGTGTGGTGGATTGCCTCTGGGGCTGATGATGAACAGTACAAAGGAAGAACAGCCTCGCGAGGGGCTGTTCTTGAGCTGGTGCGATGGACTGCTTGGGTGAATCCAGTCGCTTCTCTCTCTCTAGGGGGTTCGACTTGTCTCCAGTCGGTCCTTTCTCTTTGTGGTGGCTAGTCCTATTTATAGAGGGAAGCCCTGGGCCTCTTCCCAAATAATGAGCGGGAAGGGCGCCAACAATTGGCCATTTTGAAGGGGAACATCTAGTACACTTATCCTGACTAAAGTTGGTCTTTGGTTGCCAAAGGCTCTGACGGTGACGCCGTCCTAGGCTCCATGATGACGTCCTTCCTGCCGCTCTGCTGGTCCTGGTCTTGTTGCACCGAAGCGGTAACCTTTGCCTGATGCCTTGGCCTGTGCTTGCCTCCTTTGCACCAAAGGGGAAATGAGGACAACATGAGTGGCGCCCACCGGTCTCGTCGTCATGGCTTGCGTCACGGGGCACCCTCGTGAGGTACCCTGCCTTGATCTCTCCGCCTCCTCATGAGCCTGCCTGACGAGGCTGCTCCTGAGGAAGGTTCTTGTCATCCGCCCCGCGAGGCTTGGCCCCTCGCAAGGGTCTTGAGCTTGAGCTGATGAAGCTGGGCCGCGCTGGGCCCCCACTTGAGCCACGCAGACCACAGGCAGGCAAGTCTGGGGACCCCCATTCCCAGAACACCGACAGTCGGGAGGGTACAAGTATTATGTTAGTTTTGTTGATGACTACATGCGCTTCACCTGGATCTATTTGCTCAAACACAAGTTTTCTACAACTTTCACGCTCATGTCGAACGCCTTCTGGATTATAAAATCAAGGTTGTTCAGTCCGATTGGGGTGGTGGGTACCACAAACTCCATCGCTACTTTCAACGCACGGGCATCTCTCACCGCGTGTCATGTCCACATACGTCTCAGCAGAACGGTATTGCCGAGCGCAAACAACGACATTTGGTAGAGACCGGTCTTGCCTTGCTTGTGCACTCCTCTCTCCCACTTCGATTTTGGGATGAGGCTTTATTTACGGCATGTTACCTCATCAACCATATGCCCACTCCGGTTCTCAACAAGGACCCCTTTGTTCCTCTGTTTCATGTTCATCCCAATTACTCCTCCCTTCGGATTTTTGGGTGTGCTTGCTGGCCTAGTCTCTGCAAGTACAATGCTCACAAGCTTGAGTTCCGTTCCAAGATGTGCGTCTTACTTGGCTATAGTCCTTTGTACAAGGGCTATAAGTGTCTTGACCGTACCTCCGGTCAGATATACATCTCTTGTGATGTCGTTTTCGACGAGACTGTGTTTCCTTAATCCCAACCCGGTGTCTCGTTTGATCCTGCTTCTCTTGAACATGCCCTCACTTTTCCATTCAATGAACCAGTTCCGGATGTCCATGTGCGTTAATATGACTTGTCCTATTTGTCACCTAACCTGTCCCCTACAGGTGATACTTCTTTGGGTTCTCCTCAGGTACATGTTTTTGCTCCCTCGCCTCCTGATGAGCTCGACGTGCATCTCCCACCGCCCGAGGTAGGCGCGACTGCCTCGCCAGATGCCGCGACCGCGGACGCGGCTGGCTCGCCACCCTCGCCCGGTGCGTTGCCCGGGCCACCACCCTCGCCTGGGCCAGTCCAGCCCACCGTCGTCTCTCGGCCCGTGTCGCCTCTTGCTGAAGTCTCCTCAGCTGCGATACCCCCGACTGAGCCCTCGTCACCGCTGTCTTCTCCTACCAGCGATGCAGCTCCGGGGCATGCTATGGTTACACGCCATCATGATCATACGCGCAAGGAGAAGTCTTCCACTGATGGCACGATTCGGTATGACTCTCACCACCATGCCTTTTTCACCGCGCCAGTTTCCCATCGTGATGCTTTGGGTGAACATGCCTGGTGTGCCACCATGTCCGAGGAGTTTGCTGCTCTCCGTTACACTAACACCTGGGTGTTGGTGCCTCGGTCACCTGGTGTTAATATTGTGAGCTGCAAGTGGATTTTCAAGACCAAGCATCGTCCGGATGGGTCTGTTGATAAGCACAAAGCTCATCTTGGTGCTCGCGGTTTCACTCAACAACATGGGATTGACTATGGAGATACTTTTAGCCCGGCGGTGAAGCCTGCCATGGTTCGCTTGGTTCTGTCTCTTGTTGTGTCTCGTGGTTAGAACCTTCGAAAAATTGATGTGAGCAATGCTTTCTTACATGGGTTCTTAGCCGAAGATGTGTATATGCAGCAGCCACCGTGTTCGAGGATGCCACTTATCCCTCTCATGTCTGCAAACTTCAGTAGTCTATTTATGGTCTCAAGCAGTCGCCCCGTGCTTGGTATGCTCGCTTGAGTCAGCGCCTTTTGCAGCTCGGTTTTGTTGCCTCCAGATCAGATGCCACTACTGCAGGATGGTGCTAACGCGACACTACGATTAGAGACCCTTCAAGAAACTGTGTGCGATGCAGTAATCGCAAATGGTGGTGTATGAAAACCGTCAAAAAAGGTGCAAATCATTTGCGATGGAGGATGCATCAAACACGGTTCAGATTTTAGTTGCATGTGCGATTCAGGCCACACGGTTAACCCGTTTGAACTGTTTGCGATGAGGCAGAACAACAGAAACGGGAAGCCATATCAATGTGTGTCCGATATACGGCATACAGTTCGCTCTGATGAACCGTTTGCTATTAGGGAGTGCAACATAAACGATTAGCCACATCAAGGTGTGTGTGATATAGGGCATACGGTTCACTCGGATGAACTGTTTTCGATTAGCGTATGTAACAAAAATGGTTCAACCTAGCAAGATGTGTGTGATACGTGGCAAACAACCGACTCGGATGCACTGTTTGCGATGAGAATTTACAACACAGATGGTTAATACAGTTAGTTCGTGTGTGATTCTGTGTGTATAAAAAACTTTGAAAAATGCAAACTAGTTGCTTGCGGTGGTAGGAGTATCGCACACGATGCGTCTACGAGTACTCGTGTGTGATGATTAGTAAGTTACACATGCATTTCCTTATGTTAACACTTGTGTGATAAATAACATGTGGCACCGGCTATGGTACTCGGGTTGTGTGTGTGCTCCACTTAGTCTTCCCGCGCTCCAGCAAATGCTTCCCGCGCTCCACATGGGTGAATTGTAAAATCCACGCCTATTCCCTCACCGGTTTCCCGCTACCAGCTAACGGCTTGCTGCATATAACCTAGGCGGCAACGCACCGCCACGACACTCTGCGAAGATCTAGTCCTCACCCATCTACCATTAGTTATTCCAAGCATGCCAGGAAACGACCAAAGCTTCGACGTCGATGCCTACCTGCGTTACATCTTCGGCGAGGAGAACGAGCTGGAGCAGGTCGGGGAGCAAGAGCTTCATCACCCGATACAGGCACCATGGCCCATCGACAACAATATCGGCGTCACCGTCCTTGGGAGCACAATTGACATACTGTAGAGGAGGTGTAATGAGCAGTTTGCCATCCACCGTTCAAAAGATCCAGAGCTGCTCGAGGGCATGATCAACGACCCACCCGAAGAACCGCCGTCACCAGTGCTCATCGAGAGCCTGATGCCCCGCAAGGAATGGGCACAGGACCTCTGCGATTCAGTCTAGACAAAGGCAGCCTGCGGCTTCATCATTGCCCGCGGCGGCCGTGTCAACCTCGATCCTGATGATGTGGTTGCCAGGCTCGAGCGCATCCTTGGCGGAGGTGACGTCCCCGACGAAGTAGAACATCGCCAACGTGATATCTTGAGGATGCAGGTGATCGAAGAAATTTTCTACCAGGCCAGAGACATGGAAATGGAGCGGTTTCGCGGAGTTGTCATCCACGCGATTGCACGCTGTCAAGCTCTTCTGGAAGAGTCCCAACAGCCCCAAGAGCCTCCCATCAGTGCCAACAGCTCCGTAGGCGGACGGGGTCGGGACACTCAGAGTGAACGACCGCAAGGGTGCTATGCTGATCATGGAGTCCGAGAAGACCATCATCGGAAGGCCGCCAGCTCAGCCTTTTAGCTTATATTTTATTATAATTGTATGCATATGTAGGTCGTGAGTGTTCTAGGCCTTGCCGCATTTGGCATTTTTAGTTATCCTGAATATGTAAGACAATTATTAAGAATTATTAACAGTTGCCATTGTAACTTTTCCTCAACGGCGAGCAGAGCGCGCGCAGGGACGCCAGAGCGGAGCGCGCCGCGGCCGCCTCAACGGCGATCCACCACGTGGTCAACCTTCTTCCATCAATAAATTTTGACCTTGTTTCTCGTCACATTGCTGATTACAACGCAATAAGTAATTGCAAATCTGTTCACACCTCTCAAACTAATATGTGTTCACACTTAGCACCGATATATAAAAACTACCCACTCGAAATTACTTCATAGTTCCTCTCCTCATCACCCACAAAACTGGTTTTCTCTATCAAGTCGTTCCGCCATGACCGGTAGGAGGAGTTTAGGATGGACATATAACCAGGCAGCAAAGACCAAGGCCACGGAAACACTAGAGAGGTCCCGCCGCAGCCGCAACAGAGATGTCTGGGCGCGCCACGGAGCCCTCGAACAAGCTCTCACGGGCACGCGAGGGCTCTCAGAAGCGCATTCGCGACGTTGGCCATCGCGACGAGCCGGCGTTCCTGAAGTCCTTCGCCAGCAACGACGACATTCTCGTTGGCGTCACTACGCAGCAGGAGCTGGTCGACGGCTTGATGAAGCTGCTCAAGATCAGCGATGCCTCGGTTGACAAGGCGACCTGCCCCGTCAAGCAACTCATGGATGACAATGCGAAGCTCCTCAAGTTGGTCGCTGAGAAGGAGGAGGAGGCCGCCGGATTGAAGATGTTGCATGAGCAGAGCAGTGCCTCGGAGATGACGCTGAAAGCGGTCGTAAAGGAACTGATGGGTGGCTTGAGGAAGCTCGGGATCGAGCGCGAGCAGGAGGTGGAGGAATCTGTGGCTTCTTTCAAGCAAAGTCGTGAGGAATTGAAGAAGGAACTGGAGGATTTCGCCGCCCGGCGATCCATCGACGAGTAGAGACAGTAGTGACCCAGATCATTGTCTGCCATTTCCTTCTTCTCTTGCCCCCGTGTCTTCCGGGCTTTGCCACATGTGGCATTTTAAATTTTCCGAAATATGTAAGACAATTATTATGTGCGCCATTGTAAATTTGTCGTCGTATTATCCGTTGCCATTTTATTTGTGGTCGTATTATCCGTTGCCCTATGTGGTAATTTCAATTATGGGATCACAAGCAAACACCCTCCGTCCAGGTGCTTTAATTAACCCATTAATGGAGAAGTTGTGAGCGAGGCGGGCGGCGGCTGGTGCATGGAGGTCAAAGAGCTCGCTTCCCGGTGAGCATGGGCGGCCTTGCTGCTCGCACGTGTCCCGTCGAGCCTGCGAGGTGGACAGGATGCACGCGTCCCATCGAGCCTGCACGGCGGACTGCTCACACGCGTCCCATCGAAACTGCAGGGCGGACTTCTCGCGCTTGTCCCGTCTAATCAAATAGCTGCACGCATGCCACACGAGTATGGTTAAATTTCGACACGATAAATATAATACAACTGTTTGCGATATTAACGTGTCAGCTTTTTTTCAAAAAGGACTTCGTTGGCTACTAATGTGTGCACCTCTTCTCAAACTGGATGATTTTTCTTACCATGGCATATATGTGCCATGTCATGAAACCATGCCAAGTTTCATGTTTTTTGGGTGACTTTTTTATTTACTAGGATTTAAAAACTAAGATTCTCATTGTTTCAGGATGACGACAAGTTTGTAATTGATTCTCATTCCTTAAACGAGACCTAAACATGCACCCAATGACACATGTACGATTTCCCACCCATTTGGCTTCACTGGAGCATGTGGTTGTAGTTCAAATTTGAATTATGGACTACATTAAATGCATAGAAAACTTAGTAATTAGTAATATATATACAATGGCCAAACGAACCCTGAATAGTTTCAAATTTCAGCCCGACACTCCTGTTATTCTATGTTGCCCGTAGAAAACAAAGTTCAAGGCGAGAAGAGGCATCAATTATAGTTTCGCCCACAAGAGGGGCATGTTTCCCTACCGGAAGCACGAGGGTTGCGACAGGCTCCGGTTTGTAAAAGGCTTGTAATATAGCTTCGCCCAAATTGGACAATTATATATACCATGTAGTGACACCATACCAAGTTTCATGATTTCCTGGTGAGTTTTGGATTTACAGACATTTAAAAACCGAGATTCGCAATGTTTATGGTCAGGCCAGGACGGCGATACATTTGAATTCGTTCCCATTCGTTCCATGGGACCTAAACATGCATCCCAGGGAAACATGTATGTTTTTTCTAGCCATTTTGGTGCACTGGAGCATGTATTTGTAGTTCGGATTTGAATGATGGACATTAAATGCCTAGAAAACTCAATTAATGAATAAAAAAGGTCAAACAAACCCTGAATAATTTCAAAGTTCAGCCCAAATCTCCAGTTGTTCCGTGTCGCGTGTAGTAGAAAATACGAGGCTTGAATAGGGAGTGATTAGCGTTTGGCTCACAAGGGGACACATTTCCCTATTGAAACCACAAGGGTTCTTGCGACAGGCTCCGGTTTGTAAGAGGTTTGTAATAAAGCTTGGCCCAAATTGGCAATGTTTTTACCATGACATATATGTGCCATGACATATATGTGCCATGACATGACACCTTGCCACCTTTGATGACTTTCTGGTGAGTTTAGGATTTATGGGGACTTAAAAACCGAGATTCGAAATGTTTGAGGAAGAGCCAGGACGCCGGTACGGTTTTAATTCATTCCCATTCCTGGCATGAGACCTAAGCATGCACCCAAGGATACATGTATAATTTTTCTAGCCATTTTCGTGAACTGGAGTATGTATTTGTAGTTCAGATTTGAATTATGGACATTAAATGCCTATGAAACTCAATTAGTGTATAAAAAGGCCAAACGAACCCTAAATAAGTTTAAATTTTATCACGGATATCCTGTGGTTCCATGTTTCGCGTGGAAGAAAATACAAGGCGAGAAGAGGCAGTGATTACGTTTCGCCCACAAGGGGAACACGTTTCCCTATCAGAACCACGAGGCTTCTTTGAGAGAAGCTCCCGTTTTTGTAAGAGGTTTGTAATAAAGCTTGGCCCAAATTGGACAATGTTTTACCATGACATATATGTGCCATGACTTGACACCATGCCACCTTTGATGACTTTCTGGTGAGTTTAGGTTTTATGGGGTCTTAAAAACCGAGATTCCAAATGTTTGAGTACGAGCCATGACACCAGTACGGTTGTAATTCTTCCCATTCCTGGCATGGGACATAAACATGCACCCAAGAACACATGTATAATTTTCTAGCCATTTTGGTGAACTGGAGCATGTATTTGTAGTTCAGATTTGAATTATGGACATTAAATGCCAAGAAAACTCAATTAGTGTATAAAAAGGCCAAACGAACCCTGAATAAGTTTAAATTTCAGCACGGATATCCTGTCGTTCCATGTTGCCCGTAGAAGAAAATACAAGGTGAAAAGAGGCAGTGATTACGCTTCGCCCACAAGGGGGACACGTTTCCCTATCGGAACCACGAGGCTTCTTTGAGAGAAGCTCTTGTTTGTAAGAGGCTTGTAATAAAACTTGCGCCACAATGGACGAAAAAAATTCCTCGACATATAAGTGTGATGTTGTGAGACCATGACAGGTTTCATGATTTTCATCTTAGTTTTGGATTTACAGGGATTTAAAAACCGATATTGTTCTCACGAAATGTTTTCAAATAGCACACGGTTCACTCACAAAAGTCAATATTCAATGAAAACTTTGTGGAAACCATATTTTAAAGTTTCATAAAAATCTGAAAAAAAATGTGGGATGTTAAGAAGGTGATGTTTTATTGCGACACAAAATTTCAAGTTGAAAAACATTACGAGATGTGACTATGAAAAAGACAAATTCTGCCCTGAATAGTGACATTACTATTCGGTACTATTCAACACTTATTTTGTCTTTTTCATAGCTCACATCTCTTAATGTGTTTCAACTTGAAATTTTGTGTGCCAATAAAACAACATCGTCTTAACATCCCACATTTTTTTGAATTTTTTTTTAAACTTCAAAACATCTTTTTCTCGTGGTTTTCACCGGTTTCCACCGAATGTTGGTTTCTGTATGATATCCCCCGCTGCATGCGCGATCTGAGTCCTGCGTTCTAACTGGCCAGAACCCAAACCCTACGGATCATACGTGCGCACCGTTGGATGCTCCTAGATCGAACGGCAACCCTGAGACCTTTCGACAGCACTTGTAGTACATGGGTAAGCACTGTGTGCATGCGTCGTGTAGCTCACGCTTCCTTCTCTACTAGGTTTTCACTCAAAACAGGCTACCGTTTCTCGCCACTCCTCTCATCGGTTTCCCACCTCTTCTCCCAGATATGCATGATGTAGATGTTCGTTTAATTCTTATAGTTCATCTCATCCAAAATCAATTAGTTTTGTAGAAAAAAACTATTTTAAGATTCATGGAATTGTGCATTGTAAAGGTAAAAACAAATAGTGCCAATTCATTTAGAAAAAAAAGGTTTGGGAAATTAAGATATGGAAGATTCTAGAGAACAAAGGAGAAGTGCTTGTGTTTAGAGGTTTGTGCATTATGCTTAAGTTCAACCATGGAGTCTTCTAGATTGTACATGTGGCAGAATCTGGTGGAATGTAGATGATATCCAACGGCTAGTAGTGCTCGGATTTGCCATCTCTGTACCGTCAGATTGGCTTCATCCAACGAGCAAATTTCATAGTTATTCGCACACTATATATGTGTATAGATGTATATATATATATATATGTGTGTGTGTGTGTGTGTGTGTGTGTGTGTGTGTGTGTGTGTGTGTGTGTGTCCCATGCTAGACAAAATAAAGTTTGAGCGCATGCATGGGATGACCCCCTCCCCCCCCCCCCCATTGTCACCTCGAAGTTGGGAAACTGACATCATAGGTATTGAACCAGGCTTGGAGTCGGGTACGATGTTCGGTTTGTAATGTATTTGGCGTGGCCCATCGAAGTTGTGCATTTGGGATTTAAACACATCATACACCATCGTACCCATACATATTTCCGGGCCGCATGCAGTGTATACGGGGTCTTCTGATCGACCACGTCTCCCTTGTGCGGTTTTTTGTGATGACACGGATATATGTGGGCTCCCCGAGTGTATATATATCATCCCTTTGACCGATAATGAGGGGTATGTGTTTGCCATGAATGGATTCCTCCTTGTTCATGTTATGGCCGGTCATCGTTAAATGTCGGTCAACCAAAACTCGAGCTCATGCATTGTCAGGATTCCCTCCCAGATGCTCGGATTGCTGGGTTCGACTGCTACCTCTTGAGCATGCGTTGGTTTTCCCTTGAAGAGGAAAGGGTGATGCAGCAAACTAGCGTAAGTATTTCCCTCAGTTTTTGAGAACCAAGGTATCAATCCAGTAGGAGGTTACACGCAAATCGCCTCGTACCTACACAAATAAATAAGAACCTTGCAACCAACGTGATAAAGGGGTTGTCAATCCCTTCACGGCCACTTGCAAAAGTGAGATCTGATAGAGATAATAAGATAAATATTTTTGGTATTTTTATGATATATATTGGAAAGTAAAGATTGCAAATAAAAGACGGAAGAAATAGTAAATTGATAGGAATATAATATGATGGTAGATAGACCTGGGGGCCATAGGTTTCACTAGTGGATTCTCTCAAGATAGCATAATTTACGGTGGGTGAACGAATTACTATCGGGCAATTGATAGAGAAGTGCATAGTTATCAGAATATCTAGGCATTATCATGTATATAGGCATCACGTCCGCGACAAGTAGACCGAAACGATTCTGCATCTACTACTATTACTCCACACATCGACCGCTATCTAGCATGCATCTAGAGTATTAAGTTCATAAGAACAGAGTAACACATTAGGCAAGATGACATGATGTAGAGGGATAAACTCAAGCAATATGATATAAACCCCATATTTTTATCCTCGATGGCAATAATACAATACGTGCCTTGCTGCCCCTGTTGTCACTGGGAAAGGACACCGCAAGATTGAACCCAAAGCTAAGCACTTCTCCCGTTGCAAGAAAGATCAATCTAGTAGGCCAAACCAAAATGATAATTCAAAGAGACTTGCAAAGATAACAAATCATACATATAAGAATTCAGAGAAGAACCAAATATTGTTCATTGATAATCTTGATCATAAACCCACAATTCATCGGATCTCGACAAACACACCGCAAAAAAGAATTACATCGAATAGATCTCCAAGAGAATTGAGGAGAACTTTGTATTAAGATCCAAAGAGAGTAAAGAACCCATCTAGCTAATAACTATGGACCCGAAGGTCTATGGTAAACTACTCACACATCATCGGAGAGGCTATGGTGTTGATATAGAAGCCCTCGGTGGTCGATTCCCCCTCGGATGGAGCGCCGGAAAAGGCCCCAAGATGGGATCTCATGGGTACAGAAGGTTGCGGTGGTGGAAATAGGGTTTCATGGTGCTCCCGGATGTTTCCAGGGTATATGAGTATATATAGGCGAAAGAAGTAGGTCGGTGGAGCCACGAGGGGCCCACGAGGGTGGGGGCGCGCCTTCCTGCCTCGTGGCTTCCTCGTTGCTTCCTTGACGTCCACTCCAAGTCTCCTGGATTGCGTTTGTTCCATAAACAACTCTCTCGAAGGTTTCATTCCGTTTGGATTCCGTTTGATATTCCTTTTCTGCGAAACACTGAAATAGGCAAAAAACAACAATTTGCACTAGGCCTCCGGTTAATAGGTTAGTCCCAAAAATAATATAGAAGTGCATAATAAAGCCCATTAAACATCCAAAACAGATAATATAATAGCATGGAACAATCAAAAATTATAGATACGTTGGAGACGTATCAAGCATCCCCAAGCTTAATTCCTGCTCGTCCTCGAGTAGGCAAATGATAAAAACAGAATTTTTGACGTGGAATGCTACCTAACATAATTTTTTTAAGTAATTCTCTTTATTGTGGCATGAATGTTCAGATCCGAAAGATTCAAGACAAAAGTTTAATATTGACATAAAAATTAATAATACTTCAAGCGTACTAACTAAGCAATTATGTCTTCTCAAAATAACATGGCCAAAGAAAGCTTATCTCTACAAAATCATATAGTTTGGCTATGCTTCATTTTCGTCACACAAAAATGCTCTCATCATGCACAACTCCGATGACAAGCCAAGCAATTGTTTCATACTTTAGTAATCTCAAACTTTTTTCAACTTTCACGCAATACATGAGCGTGAGCCATGGACATATCACTATGGGTGGAATAGAATATAATGATGGGTGTTGTGTGAAGAAGACAAAAAGGAAGAAAGTCTCACATTGACGCGGCTAATCAATGGGCTAGGGAGATGCCCATCAATTGATGTCAATGCAAGGAGTAGGGATTGCCATGCAACCGATGCACTAAAGCTATACATGTATGAAAGCTCAACAAAAATAAACTAAGTGGGTGTGCATCCAACTTGCATGCTCACGAAGACCTAGGGCATTTGAGGAAGCCCATTGTTGGAATATACAAGCCAAGTTCTATAATGAAAAGTTCCCACTAGTATATGAAAGCGACAGAACAAGAGACTCTTTATCATAAAGATCATGGTGCTACTTTGAAGCACAAGTGTGGAAAAAAGGATAGTAGCATTGTCCCTTTTATTTCTTTTTTGGGCCTTTTTTTTATTTGGCCTTTCTTTTTTTGGCCTTCCCCTTTTGTTTGGCCTTTCCTTTTTTTATGGGACAATGCTCTATTAATGATGATCATCACACTTCTGTTTATTTACAACTCAATGATTACAACTCGATACTGAAACAAAGTATGACTCTATATGAATTCCTCCGGCAGTGTAACGGGAAGGGCAATGAATCAAGAGTGACATGTATGATAAATTATGCATGGTGGCTTTTCCACATATACAATGTCAACTACATGATCATGCAAGGCAATATGACAATGACGAAGCATGTCATAATAAATGAAACGGTGAAAAGTTGCATGGCAATATATCTCGGAATGACTATGGAAATGCCATAATAGGTTGGTATGGTGGCTGTTTTGAGGAAGATTGTAAGTGCATCTAGTGCCCCTTAGTGATTTTGGTGTATTGAAGACTTATAGGTTAAGGAACTAATGCGTTTGTGAGTGTACACAGGTCTATAAGTCTATGAGGAGTTTGATATTTACAGAGAAAGTCGACCCCTAAAAATGGAGTTCTTCGACTGAAGACTTTGATATTCTGAAGACTTTCTGAAGAATTTGAAAGTGAAGAAATTGGTGTGACCTTGAAGACTTGGTATTCATTTGAGGAACATGAAGCGTGAAGACTTTTGTTTTCGTAGTTTCATTTTCTCTTTCTTGAGTCATAGGAAACACCGTCTTCGTTAAAGGGGTCGAGGAAATACTAAGGAAAAATTTCCATGTGATGCTCAACTCAAAATCCTACACCTACCAATCCCTTGAGTGAAGCCTTTGAAATCTCATACAGTTCAGTAAATTTCTTGAAAGGATGAGACGAAGTTCTTCCGGTCACGAGAATTTGTTCGACCGAGGAGTTAGGAATTCGCCAAATCGGGATTGCCTACACAATGAGGAACATGATAGCACCGAGGAATTTGAGATTCAAATTTCCGACCGTTCTTTGTCTTTGCGCCACTGTCCCAAAATATCTTATCCACCTAACGGTCATATCGTTGAAGGGCATTTATGTCTTATCATGTCGGGCTGCTCCCTAGGCTATAAATAGCCGCCCCTACAACCACTAGCTGGTTGGCTGCTCGAAGAACTTGACACTTGTCATTTGAGAGCAACCCATCCTCCGAGGACTTTGAGCGAAAATCATCAAGTGAGGAAAACCCAAAACCAAACCCTACAAACCCAAAGTGATTGAGCATCATCAAGAAATTGATCCTCGTGGATCCGACGCTTGTTACCTTTGAAGACTGTGCTTCTTCCGGATGGTTAGGCGTCATGGTCTAGAGCATCCAAGAGGAATTGTGGATCGCCGAGTGACTAAGTCTGTGAAGGTTTGGAAGTCGCTCAAGACTTACCACGAGTGATTGGGCGAGGTGCATGTGACCTTAGTTCAAGGAGAATACGGTGAGGACTTGGTGTCTGAGCTACGTGCTCAGCGATCGGGTGTCCGGACTGTGTCCTCGAGTTTAAATACTCACCGCTCCAACAGACGTATAACCGAGACAGCAGCTTGGAACTGGTCTACCAAATCATTGTCTTCACCAACCTAATCGGTTCTATTTCCTCAACCCTTTCATTTCCTCATTCTTGTGTTGAGTGTTTGTTCATATCTGTTTTGAAGACTTTGATGAAGACTTTCTCAATTTCCTCGCCAATTTCTTGATCTGTTTGTCTTCATCTTGTGTTATCCTGTGATTACGCTTTACGTACTCTGTGCTAGTCTTCATTTCATCATGATGACCATGCGTGTATTCTGTTATGCTTACTTCGAGTACTTATTCCGCTGCAAGTAGTTCTTTGCTAAGGAATTTCCTCACCGCAAATTCCTCGATGAAGAATTCATAAAATCGCCTATTCAGCCCCCCGTAGTCGATATAACGACTTTCAATTGGTATCGAGCAAGGTACTCCCTTGTTACGTGTGATTTTGGTTTAACCACCGGAGTTTTAGTTATGTCGACCGCAGTATGATCAAGGTCTCAGCGGGTGTCCTACCTTTGATGGGACGGACTATCCCTCTCGGAAGAACAAGATGCGAACGCATCTTGAAGCAATTGACAACGATCTCTGGTATGTTGTGGAAAATGGTGTTCCCTCCGTCACACCTTCTCTGAATGATGCTGATGTGAAGAGATTCAAGCAACTCAATTCTCAAGCGAAGAATATCATATGTGGCCATCTGAGCAAAGGTCAGTATGGAAGAGTGAGTGCTTTGGAAACTGCTAAGCTTATCTGGGATAGGCTGTCCAAAGTAAATGAAGGAGTCTCAACTCAGCGTGACTCCCGAGTTGATGTTCTTCGAAATCTCTTCAACCGCTTCAAAAGACTCGACAACAAAAATGTTCAACAAACCTTCGATCGCCTCACTGACATTTCAAATGAGCTTCAAGCACTTGGCGCCACTGACATCACCGACCATGAGGTGGTAAAGAAATTGTTAAGATCGCTTGATTCCTCATTTGATACTCTGGCACTGATGATACAAGAACGAGCTGAATACAAGTCTCTTGATCCTACCGATATCCTCGAAAGGCTAAATACTCACGAGTTCTAGCTTGCTGAAAAGAGAGATCTCTATGGTTCTAGCTATGGAAAACACGTGCCACAAGGCCAAGGCTGTGTCTCGAATCTGAGTGTGAAGACTCGTAGTAGCCTTGAAGACCACAAGAATTAGGCCCGGAGCTAGCACCGCTCGTGAAGAAATGCCGAAGTTCTCAAGACGTGGTCGCTGGAAAATCCTCAAGAAGCGGTGATTCCTCATCCAAAGACTATAAGAGAAGACTTTGTCACAAATGCAAGAAACCTGGTCACTACATCCAAGATTGTCCTCGGGGAAAAGGAATTAAAGAAGAAGAAACACAAGGATTACAGTTCGATGGCGCCAAGAAGAAGAAGAAATCATCGAAATCTTCATCATCAAAATCCTCAAAGCCTTCTTCTCAAAAGAAGAGCAGCTCCAAAAAGGCTCGGGCATTCATTGGCAAGGAAATGGACTCAAGCTGAATCGAGGAACATGAGGAAGAGGAGGCATCGAGAAGAATCTGAGTGCGTGTGGCGAGTCTAGCTCTCGCTCTCGCTTTCGTCGACAAGTCCATCTTCAACTCAAGAAAATGACCTCAACAACAAAGCTGATGAAGATAGTGATGACTACGCCCCACCTATTGCTTCATGGCAAAGGGTGCCAAGGTACTCAAATATACCTCCTCTGAATCTAGTGAAAATGGATCGATGAAGATCTAAAGCCCATTACTCAAAACTTGCTAAGATTGCTGTAAAACAACAAAGGGCTTTAGAAAAGGTTCAAAACATGCTAGATAAGAGTGATGATATGTTAGGTGAAGAAATGGATTGCACTAAAGCCCCGATCGAAAATCTTCGAGACTTGATCTAGGTTTGATAACCTTCAAGGTCATCATAACACTCTCTTATCTGATCATGAGAAACTTTCTTATGAATTTCTTCAAAGAAAGCAAGACCTTGAGAAGCTAAGAGTGAGTTATGAAGATCTTCAGAAGGAGCGCGATTCATTACTTGCTCAACAAATCAGCACTTCTCAGTAAGAATTTGTTCCTCCATGCTTAAAGTGCATTGAGCGTGAATCGCTAATTCTTCACCTGAATGTTCAAATGCTTCAACTGTTACAAATTCTTCACTTGCCTCTGCTATCACTAATTCCTCATCTGAGGACATTGCTAGTATCACTAACGATGCAGGGCTGAAGGAATTGTATATGACAGGCATGTACAAAAGCCTCAAAGGGCATCGACTCTTTGTGATGTGCTTAAAAGCAGATCCTCGGCAGAACCCTAGGAAAGAGGGTATTGCCTTTGAGAGGAAACTCAATGCTGATGGAACATATTGGAAGCTTTGAGCGGTATCCCAAAACCTCATGGGTTGCTGCAAAGGGACCTCCAGCTTGATCCATCTAACTATCTTGCCTTTTCATGCGAATCTCCTCATTCTTCTGATGAGTCATTTGACTCCAACTATAAACTGTTCAAAAATCAGAATGGTGAAGTATTTGCTAGATATGTTGGCACTAACTGCAGGAACGGTTCCCCTATGAAGAAAATCTAGGTTCCCAAAAGGTGCCTTGACAGTCTTCAGGTGAATGTCCTCATGACACCACCTGTGAAGAATAGGAACCCCAGATCAAATTCTTCATATGGACCAAAGTCTTCATATGGATCCAAGTCCTCATACGGACCAAATTCCTCACATGGATCAAATTCCTCAAAAGGATCAAAGTCCTCATATGATTATCATCGTGCTAACAACTCTGTTTCGCAGGGTAGAGCTAAGGGCTATGAATATGTGCATTATTCTTCAAACCAATATGTTCATAAGTCCTCGAAGAATTTCTCTGCTTATTCATATGCTTACCCTAACCCCTCTTATGTGAAACGAAATGGTTTGGCTTCTATGCCACCATTCTCGTATGGTGCTCACAGAATAATGAACTCTTTGCCACCCCTTCAGATGTGGGTGGTGAAGAAAACGAACTAATCTCTTCTACAGGGTCAGGTCTCCAGACGTGCCTTAACGTCTCAAGAATTTGCTGGGGACCTGACAAAATTGCCTGAAAGGACGCAGGCTAATCATGATGAAATGAACTTTCATTTCACACGTTCTCATACTGCTTATCTGTTATCTTGGACCGATGAAATTCATCTGATGAACTTGATATCATATTCTTCACTGATGAAGTATATGAGATCGTAAGTTGTACTAATTCATCTGCAGGATGATCAACCCAAAGCCACTGAGTGGGTTCTCGATAGTGGATGTACAAATCACATGACTGGTGACAAGAATCTATTGATGGATGCTTCCTTATCACGGTCACATCTGAAGCATATCATCTTTGCTGACAAAGGCAAAAGTCAGGTATTGGGTCTTGGTAAGGTTGCGATCTCTAAGGACATACACATGGACAAAGTCATGCTTGTTGAGTCCTTAGGATACAACCTCATGTCAGTCTCAATGCTTTGTGATCTTGATATGGTTGTTATCTTTGGCAAGTATCGTTGTGTTGTGATTATGGAAGCTGACAATTCCAAAGTCTTCGAAGGCTTTAGGAGAGGAGACTTGTATATTGTTGACTTCTCTACAGGACCACAACCAGCCGTGTGTCTACTTGCAAAAGCTTCAGAAGGCTGGCTATGGCATCGGCGACTTGGTCACGCAGGCATGGGGAATTTGCACACGCTTGCGAAGAAGAAGCATGTCATTGGCATTGAGAATGTCAAATTCCTCAAGGATCACTTATGTGGAGCCTATGAAGCTGGAAAAATGACCAAGGCCAAGCATCCAGCAAAGACTATCATGACCACTACTCGTCCCTTCGAATTGCTTCACATGGACCTCTTTGGTCCCAATCATTACTCAGCTGTCGTTAATGATGCATCTCTATATGGCTTTGTTATTGCTGATGATTACTCTCGTTACACATGGGTACACATTGTTACTTAGAAAAATCAAGTGCAGGAAGTCTTCAAACGATTTTCCTCGAGGGCTTCAACTAACTTTGGTGTGAAGATCAAGCACATCAGGAGTGACAATGGAACTGAGTTCAAGAATTCCGGTCTTGATGCCTATCTTGATGAACTTGGTATTACTCATGAGTTATCTGCTCCTTATACTCCTCAGCAGAATGGCGTCGTGGAGCGCAAGAACAGAACTCTTGTTGAGATGGCTCGCACTATGCTTGATGAATACAAAACGCCTAGTCGTTTTTGGATTGATGCAATTGATACTGCGTACCGCATCATCAACAGAGTATATCTTCACAAATTCTTCAAGAAGACTGCCTATGAACTCCTCACTGACAAGAAACCCAATGTAAGTTATTTCAAAGTCTTCGGTGCTAAATGCTGGATTAGAGATCCTCATCACAATTCTAAATTTGCACTGTAACATCCCAAAATTCTAAATTTTGGAATGTTATATTATATAAATAACTATGCTTGTTGTCTGATTGTTTGTTTGAGTGATTGAGTGAAATTGAGTGGAATTTGAAATTTTGAAATTTGGATGAGAGGAATAAAATGACTTTCCCAAAACTATCCCTTTGCCCTTTTGGATCTCAATGAATTCAATTCCATTCCAACACCAAAACCCTAGAGTGAAGATGAAATGACTTCTTCCATTTGAAATGAAAAGGGTTTTGAAAAGATTTGAATTTCATTTGAGAATATTTCAAATTCAAAGCTTTATGCAACTCAATGATTTTCATGAGGGAAGATAAAATGACTTCTTCAATTATATGAAATATGAGTTGGAAGTTAAAAGTATCAAATTGAAAGTCATTTGAAAGTGCCTTGAAACCCCTTTCAAAATTAAGTTTTATTTGAATTTTGAAAAAATGATTTTTATAAAGTTTGGATTTTGCCCCTCGAAAATGTTCAAATGATAGTGAATATTCCCCGATCATTTTGGTATATATATGTCCTATATAAAATATTTATAGTTTATATATTATATCTGTTTTGTTTTTCAAAAAATAAAAACTAGAAAAGAAAATGCCCGAGCACCAGCCGAGGCCGACCGGCCCAGCCAGCACTGGCAGCCCCTCACCAGCGCCGCCAAAGGCGCCCACCAGCGGCCGAGCCAGGCCCAGCCGCGCCAGCCGACGGCCCAGCGAGCCAGCCCGCGCCCCCCCTCGCGCCGAAACCGTTCGGGTCGGTCGACCGACCGAGCCCCCGCTCCTCTCTCCCACTGCCAGGCGGGCCCCCACCTCCTTCTCCCCCTCGCCCCCTCACGCACGAGCCCGCGCCGCCGCTCGCCGGAGATCCCGTGATCTCCGGGATCCACCCGATCCCCTCCCGATTCGCTTCCCGCGCAAGTCGTCCCCCCCCCCCCCCGCCCTATAAATGCCCCCCCCTCACCCCATTTCCCCCTCACCAGACCCCTCTCTCCCTCCACACGCGCTCGCCGGAGTTGCCGAACGCCGCCGCCGCCATTTACCTCGTCGTCGTCGCCCTAGCCCACCCCGATCTCGCCGGATTCCACCAGACGCACCCCCTCGTCACCCCGCACCCGCCGGAGCTCTCCGCCGACGCCCCCGACCACCGGAGACGCCGACGCACTCGCCGCCCGAGCCGCCGCCGCCGTCGACGTCCGGTAAGCCGCCGGAACCCCACCCCGCCATCCGATCTACTCCCTACGGTCGAGATTAGATCCCCCCCGAAGGGGTATGTTTTTTATATAAAACCGGTTCGGTCCGGTTTAGTTAGTCCGGTTTATTTTTAAGTTAGGGTTTTTATTTAAATCGGCCCGATTCGTTTAAACCCTAGGCCCGTTTAGTTATATTACACACAGGGCGTTAGTTAGGCCCATTTAGCTCGTTTTTCTTTTATTTTCGTTTTCTGTTTTAATGAATAGTTTCAATTTGAAAATTCATATCTTTTAATCTACTTAATATTTTTAAGTGATTCTTTTTTTTGTTGGTTTGCAAATTTCTTATAGTTTCTGTAGAAAATATTATTAGCTATGTTAAAAGTAATTAGAATTGCTTTATTTTAGATTTAGTCAGAATAGTAAATCTGCTATAAAATGAGTTAGGAAATTTATTTTTAATGATTCTTTTTGCCCCAACTTTGTTTTGACATTGCCTAACCGTAGGAATTAATTTGGGCATTTTAGGATTAATAAAAAATAGTTTTAATCAGAATCATGTTATTCTTAATCAATTAACTAGCTACTGTTTTCCTATTATTTTAATTAGTAAATAAATTTATTTCTCACATGTGATTGATTATTCTAGGTTAGTTTCTGTCACTTTAGAGCATGAACTTTTATTTATAATAAATAAAACTTTTATTTTATTTTTCCTACTAAAAATTGAATTAGGCCTAATAGGAGTTTTATAATAGCTTTTAAATTGATTCTTTTTGCTCCTAGTTGCTTAATGCATTCCTTTCTGTTAAGTTAACATAAATCCATGCTTAGGTTATGTTAAGAAAATTTTTGTTATGTAAAACTATTTTTAGTTGTTGCTTGAAGTAGGAAAACTTTGAGTTGGATTTCTTCGAGTTTTTCCTTTGGGTTTTGATTCGTTTGTTTTGGTGTGTTATGTTACTATGCAATTGTGTTAAGTGATCATGTGCTATGTGCTTATTATGGTTATTGTTTGCCTCGGTAGAATTTCCGGTCTGAAGCTTGCTACCACGAGTCCCTAGTTTTCAAGATCGTCGAAGGCAAGTTCACTTTGACCATGCTTTCATACCTATGTTTTATTGCATTTAGTGGCATCTTTGCAACAACCCTCCAGTAGTGATATTGAATCCTTGTAGTTGAGTAGTATGCATGAGGTAGGAACCCATCACCCTGTTACCAAGCCCGGGACGTTATTTATTTTAATGCTACTTTATTGTAGACAGGGTTGGTATGAGTGCTCGGGAGTGGTGTGAGAATGGAGGATCTACGTCAATGACGACAACTCCATGATGGAATCTGCAAGGACTGCATCTTCAAGGCCTCAAGACTTCAAGACTCGAGACAAGAATTCAATACACACTCTTGGGTGAAGGATGGTTGACGGGCACCTGGAGAAACCAGTGGTTGGCCGGATGCATGGAGAAGCGCCATGACATCTTGCGGAAGCTTCACCCAGACTCAAAGAGACGGAAGAATACTTCATGCCCGAAGCTTACCTGCAACCGCAAGTCATTATGGGATCTGGCTTGGTTGACCTTAGTGGTGACTCTGGCTGGGGCGGTGCTAGCAGATGTAGAACTACGGTAGGATGGGATGAGCACCGGGCGGTGGTCGAGGAACTCTTGAAAGACCATGTTTGGTCATCTTGTTCTCAAACACCACAAGTGCGAGAACGTAAAGAGAGGATCGAATCTTGCGGGAAAAGTGTACAAACCTCTGCAGAGGGTTTAAACCTAATCGATTAGCCGTGTCCCCGGTTACGGACAATTTGGGCATCTGGACTTGGATCTATCTCGGAACTCTCAACACCGGATTGATAACTTAATTGTGGGCAACTTATGATGATTTAGGGCTATGAGACATCGGTTGGCGGAACCATGTCATGATAGAAAACTCCATAGTACAGACTTCATTTATTCCTTTGATGTAGGGAAAATAAAACCAACTTTTACGCAAACAAAACTCAGATACAGAGCCACAAAGCCATACTGCATATAGTATAGTTTATCATCTGTTTTCTCTTATTGTGATCTTGCGGTATATTCAATGTCTTGACCTACACGGCTGCAACGTATCATGTTGCGATATTTCCTCGACGAGTAAGAGTTACGATACAGAGGTTACGGTCTACACTCAACCTGCCGATGGCGTTGATGGGACTCCACACCCGACTATAAGTTTCACTGTGACTTATGAGGTATATATCAGTTTTACGTTATTTATACATGTGATTGCACTTTGATATATACATTGATGTACCGTGTGTGCAAAGATACTTGATCCGAGGATGGCACGGATACGAGGCTTGACCGTCGAGGTCGGGTCGCTACAGAAATGGTATCAGAGCACATGTTGACTGTAGGACGTGACCCTAGAAATCGGAAAGCCCCTAGGACAGGATATCTCAAAAACTTTATTTTCAAAAAGACTCTTACTCCTCATCTTTTCTGATTTTATCAAATAGACACTCTCACCTCAAATAGTTAGAATATACCCCTTTTCCCTTTTGACCACATGAAGGATCAACTGAAGACGCTCCAAGAAGGATTAAATATCGGAGAACTGATGACCCCTTCAGAGTAAAGAGGATTTCACCATGTGTTGGAAGAATTGCAGATGCAACAATTGAAGACTCTGAGGACTTGAAGAATTTGAAGTTCCTGAAGAATTATTTGACCTTTAGAGACCAAACCCCTGTTATACACCTATGTTAGATGCGATGATTTGTGAGCTGTCATTTGTTTGATGTTTTCCGACAGCCCCAAAATAAAACTTGTTTCTTCAAAAACTATTGTTGTATTGTGTGTATCTCTCTCTATCCAGCTCTCTCATATCTCATCCCAAAACTTTTGGACCCCATAGATGATGAATGAAGTTGGACTGTTATTCTCTGGACCGAAGACTCAGTCGGAGGCAGAGCTATGGATTCGGAACATGGAGAATCACTTCGGGAGAAATTTGGTTTCAAGGAAGAATGAAGTATCGTACACTCTTCAATTCTTTGAAGGAAGTGCTGCAACATGGTGGCAGATGCATCAAGCTATACAGGGATGGAATGGAGCAAAGACTTGGGAAGAATTCAAGAAGACTCTGACAAGATCTCGTCTTACCCGGAAGCACCATGATACACCAAGAAATAAACCTTGTGCCTGCAAGATTTATGGAGAAATAGGACACACCGGGAGGAACACAAGGATGGATGCCCTCATTGTGAGGAGAAACACCCACCGAGGAATGCCCAACTAGTCGGGTGACTTGTTTCTTGTGTGAAGGAACCACCCACTACCCGACCCAAAGGTCACATTTACCCCATGGTGCAACAAACTATTCAGGAGCAGGAAGAAGGAATGAAAGAAGCCCTCCGAGAAGTTATGAAAGAACCTGTGATGAAGGAATGTGTTGAAGACCCGATGGAGAAGGCCTCAACATATTTTACTCCAATGCCTGCTATACATGTGGAGAAGAAGGACATTTTTCGATGATTGCACCAAGGAAAGAAAAGAGTATCGGGATATTTCCGACAGCAGAAGTGAAGTTTGACCCTCGGAAATAGAAGCTCGATCATTATAGAGAAATCCAGAAGAGAAAAGAAGGCAACCCCAGAACAACACAATTTTCGCAGAGAAGGACCTGAGTCATATCACTTGTTACAGGTGCAAGGATTTAGGTCATTACGCTAGTAAATGTCCAGAAAAGAAGCCAAGAATCCAAGGATCCTACATAATCACAAAGAAGCCCCGAGACATGTCGGAAGTCATTTGTTTTCGCTGCAAGGAAGCAGGACATTATGCTACTAAATGTCACAACAAGATGAAAGCTGGAGTTGAGTAGTTGGAATTTTAATATTGGAAACAAGAGCAGTAGAAAGAAATTTCATTTTCATGAGTCCAATGAGTTGAGTTATGTAATGGGTGCTCAGAGTTTGTAATGGATTCATGAAATCAATAAAGTTAAGGTGACGTGTTTTCATATGTTTAATTGTATGAGTTGTTACTCTGTGAACAAAGATTTTGACCATTTTCGAGGATATGAGAAATATGGTCTATGGATGGATTTGTGAATTTCATTTTAAGGGTGAAAGTACCCTATGAAGAACACTAGACCAATGGAAATGGAAATGTGTCCCACAGGTTGGAGTTTGGAAAAAAATGAGTTGAAGTTTTATCTTTGATATGATGGTATTAATAAATGAGATGTTATTGGATTTAAAGTGGTGTAATGTTGGAAAATGGAGCAATTGTAACTCCAAGGATGAGTGAAATTGGTACAAGTGTTGAAGTGGGCTCATAACCCACAGGCCGAGGAATTAATAAGGGTCAAGTACCCACCGGAGAAATTTTGGGAATAGACTACGATTTGATCAACCGACGATTCTATAGGAGTTTACGCAAAACCCGAGAGTTGTTAAGGAACGATAGATGTTTGTTTGGCCTGCAGAATCAATGGATTTTCGAACTTGGTTCGTCGACAAGAGAAATTCTGCAATGCTTGTGAGGATGACCGAGTGTTAGAATGCGAGATTCGCAAAACCATGTACAAGGTAATGATTTGGGTGCGGATGGATTGATCACCATACCGACTTACTCTTATTATTAAGCTTTGCTATATGGGATGGTAAAATCTGAGTGACTTACCTATAGTAGAGAGACGACGATCAAAACCTTGTTTAAACCTTAGAAAGGTATAGGTATTTTTCCCTTGTACACGGCAGTTGTTGCCAACCGTAGGTTATACGGTGAGGTTCAACCTGCACCCGTTTTCTGCGGGAAACCATAAATCGTTGACCACCATGAGGTACCGATATTTGTTTAGAATTGGCGCCCGCACCGTCACTATGAAGACCAGTCTCGAATAACCTTACCAAGAGTAAAAGACAAAAGAATTGAGGAAAAGGTTATGCCACTACGGAAGAGCCCAGAGAAGGAATTATCCTTAATATCTGAGAAGACCGACACTTTATCGACAATAAGGATGGAGTATCTGAGTTTTGATGGAACCGTAACAATGCTTCTAAGGGTGGTAGCACCCGAGACCCGGAGACGATCGATGGATATTTGAGAAGACCCCCAACCCCTAACCCTTTCTTGCTAGCCTCTTCGAATCTCGAGGACGAGATTCATTTTAAGTGTGGTAGGTTTGTAACATCCCAAAATTCTAAATTTTGGAATGTTATATTAGATAAATAACTATGCTTGTTGTCTAATTGTTTGTTTGAGTGATTGAGTGAAATTGAGTGGAATTTGAAATTTTTGAAATTTGGATGAGAGGGAATAAAATGACTTTCCCAAAACTATCCCCTTTGCCCTTTTTGGATCTCAATGAATTCAATTCCATTCCAACACCAAAACCCTAGAGTGAAGATGAAATGACTTCTTCCATTTGAAATGAAAAGGGTTTTGAAAAGATTTGAATTTCATTTGAGAATATTTCAAATTCAAAGCTTTATGCAACTCAATGATTTTCATGAGGGAAGATAAAATGACTTCTTCAATTATATGAAATATGAGTTGGAAGTTAAAAAGTATCAAATTGAAAGTCATTTGAAAGTGCCTTGAAACCCCCTTTCAAAATTAAGTTTTATTTGAATTTTGAAAAAAATGAATTTTTATAAAGTTTGGATTTTGCCCCTGGGAAAATGTTCAAATGATAGGGAATATTCCCCTGATCATTTTGGT
This sequence comes from Aegilops longissima, assembly GCA_021605205.1. Classification (NCBI taxonomy): domain Eukaryota; kingdom Viridiplantae; phylum Streptophyta; class Magnoliopsida; order Poales; family Poaceae; genus Aegilops; species Aegilops longissima. Next base: position 519,604,757 of record CM038682.1, on the reverse strand, counting down.
ATATATATGTCCTATATAAAATATTTATAGTTTATATTTTATCTCTGTTTTGTTTTTCAAAAAATAAAACTAGAAAAAGAAAATGCCCAGGCACCAGCCAGCCGACCGCCCAGCCAAGACTGGGCAGCCCCTCACCCAGCGGCCAGCCAAGGCCCCACCAGCGGCCGAGCCAGCCCAGCACCCAACCCGACGGCCTAGCGAGCCAGCCAGCCCCCCTCGCCGCCGAACTGTTGGTCGGTCAACCGACCGAGCCCCGCCTCCTCTCTCCCACCGCCAGGCGGGCCCCACCTCCTTCTCCCCTCGCCCCCTCACGCACGAGCCCAGCGCCGCCACGGAGATCCCGTGATCTCCGGATCCACCCGATCCTCCCGATTCGCTTCCCGCAAGTCGTCCCCCGCCCCTATAAATGCCCCCCCACCCCATTTCCCCCTCACCACCCTCTCTCCCTCCACACGCCATGGAGTTGCGAACACCGCCGCCGCCATTTACCTCGTCGTCGTCGCCTAGCCCACCCCGATCTCGCGGACTCCACCAGACGCACCCCTCGTCACCCGCACCACGGAGCTCTCCGCCGACGCCCCGACCACCGGAGACACTGACGACTTCGCCGCCCGAAACGCCCGCCGCCGTCGGCGTCCGTGGCCGCGGAACCCCACCCGCCATCCGATCTACTCCCTACGGTCGAGATTAGATCCCCCCCGAAGGGGTATGTTTTTTATATAAAACCGGTTCGGTCCGGTTTAGTTAGTCCGGTTTATTTTTAAGTTAGGGTTTTTATTTAAATCGGCCCGATTCGTTTAAACCCTAGGCCCGTTTAGTTATATTACGCACAGGGCGTTAGTTAGGCCCATTTAGCTCGTTTTTCTTTTATTTTCGTTTTCTGTTTTAACAGAATAGTTTCAGATTTGAAAAATTCATATCTTTTAATCTACTTAATATTTTTAAGTGATTCTTTTTTTGTTGGTTTGCTAATTTCTTATAGTTTCTGTAGAAAATATTATTAGCTATGTTAAAAGTAATTAGAATTGCTTTATTTTAGATTTAGTCAGAATAGTAAATCTGCTATAAAATGAGTTAGGAAATTTATTTTTTAATGATTCTTTTTGCCCCAACTTTGTTTTGACATTGCCTAACCGTAGGAATTAATTTGGGCATTTTAGGATTAATAAAAAATAGTTTTAATCAGAATCATGTTATTCTTAATCAATTAACTAGCTACTGTTTTCCTATTATTTTAATTAGTAAATAAATTTATTTCTCACATGTGATTGATTATTCTAGGTTAGTTTCTGTCACTTTAGAGCATGAACTTTTATTTATAATAAATAAAACTTTTATTTTATTTTTCCTACTAAAAATTGAATTAGGCCTAATAGGAGTTTTATAATAGCTTTTAAATTGATTCTTTTTGCTCCTAGTTGCTTAATGCATTCCTTTCTGTTAAGTTAACATAAATCCATGCTTAGGTTATGTTAAGAAAATTTTTGTTATGTAAAACTATTTTTAGTTGTTGCTTGAAGTAGGAAAACTTTGAGTTGGATTTCTTCGAGTTTTTCCTTTGGGTTTTGATTCGTTTGTTTTGGTGTGTTATGTTACTATGCAATTGTGTTAAGTGATCATGTGCTATGTGCTTATTATGGTTATTGTTTGCCTCGGTAGAATTTCCGGAGTGCGAAGCTTGCTACCACGAGTCCCTAGTTTTCGAAGATCGTCAGCAAGGCAAGTTCACTTTGACCATGCTTTCATACCTATGTTTTATTGCATTTAGTGGCATCTTTGCAACAACCCTCCAGTAGTGATATTGAATCCTTGTAGTTGAGTAGTATGCATGAGGTAGGAACCCATCTCCTGTTACCAAGCCCGGACGTTATTTATTTTAATGCTACGCTATTGTAGACGGGGTTGGTATGAGTGCTCGGGAGTGGTGTGAGAATGGAGGATCTACGTCAATGACGACAACTCCATGATGGAATCTGCAAGGACTGCATCTTCAAGGCCTCAAGACTTCAAGACTCGAGACAAGAATTCAATACACACTACTGGGTGAAGGATGGTTGACGGGCACCCTGGAGAAACCAGTGGTTGGTCGGGATGCATGGAGAAGCGCCATGACATCTTGCGGAAAGCTTCACCCAGACTCAAAGAGACGGAAGAATACTTCATGCCCGGAAGCTTACCTGTGCAACCGCAAGTCATTATGGGCTCGCTTGGTTGACCTTAGTGGTGACTCTGGCTGGGACGGTGCTAGCAGATGTAGAACTACGGTAGGATGGGATGAGCACGGACGGTGGTCGAGGAACTCTTCGAAGACCATGTTTGGTCATCTTGTTCTCAAACACCTCAAGTGCGAGAACGTAAAGAGAGGGATCGAATCTTGCGGAAAAGTGTACAAACCTCTGCGCAGAGGTTTAAACCTAATCGATTAGCCGTGTCCCGATTACGGACAATTTGAGCATCTGGACTTGGATCTATCTCGAACTCTCAACACCGGATTGATAACTTAATTGTGGGCAACTTATGATGATTTAGGGCTATGAGACATCGGTTGGCGGAACCATGTCATGATAGAAAACTCCATAGTACAGACTTCATTTATTCCTTTGATGTAGGGAAAATAAAACCAGCTTTTACGCAAACAAAACTCGAATCTGAGCCACAAAGCCATACCGCATATAGTATAGTTTATCATCTGTTTTCTCTTATTGTGATCTTGCCGGTATATTCAATGTACTGAACTACATGGCTGCAACGTATCATGTTGCAGATATTTCCTCGACGAGTAAGAATTACGATACAGGGTTACGGTCTACACTCAACCTGCCGATGGCGTTGATGGGACTCCACACCCGACTATATGTTTCCGCTGTGACTTATGAGGTATATATCAGTTTTACATTATTTATACATGTGATTGCACTTTGATATATACATTGATGTACTGTGTGTGCCAGCATACTGATCCAGGGATGGCACGGATACACAGAGGCTTGACCGTCTGAGGTCGGGTCGCTACATGCACTGAAAGCACATGAAGGTTTTATGCTTGGTTACGGAAAGGACTCGCACACCTACAGAGTCTTCAACATCGCTCTTCACAAGATTGTTGACACTGTATATGTGCGGTTCGATGAAACTAATGGCTCGCAAAGAGAGCACCTAACTTCTGTGTTAGATGAACCAGCACCTGAGGATTCAATAAAGTTCAAGGCAACTGAGGATGTCATTCCTACTGAAGAATCTGCTGAAGAATTCACTCCTGTACGCGAAGAACGCCGAGTGATGCACCAAGATAATGTCAAGACAATGGTGCTTGAGGAAAATGATCAAATTCCTCGACGACAACCAGCTCATCCTCGTGTTGCAAAAGAAGTGCAAGTTGACAAGATCATCGATGACATTAAAGCGCCAGTCCTCTCACACGCTCAAAAGCTTCACATTTATCTAACTTTTGTGGGCACTATGCTTTTGTCTCTATCACAGAGCCCACAAAGGTAGATGAAGCATTTCGGGCCGAGTGGATTCAGGCTATGGAAGAAGAATTACATCGATTCGAGCTCAACAATGTCTGGGAACCGGTCAAACGTCCGCATCCTCACAAGCATAATATCATTGGCACAAAGTGGATCTACCGCAACAAGCAAGATGAAAATGGTCTTGTGGTGAGGAATAAGGCACGACTAGTAGCTCAAGGCTACACACAGGTTGAAGGAATTGATTTCGATGAAACTTTTGCACCTGTTGCTAGACTTGAGTCTATTCGCATATTACTCACCTATGCTAACCATCACAATATCACTTTATATCAAATGGATGTGAAAAGTGCATTCCTCAATGGTAAGCTTGAGGAAGAAGTATATGTTTCTCAACCCCCAGGTTTTGAAGATCCAAAGAATCCTGACAAAGTCTTCAGACTCAACAAGGCCCTCTATGGCCTCAAGCAAGCCCCTCGGGCGTGGTATGATACTTTGAAGGAATTCTTCGTGAAGAATGGCTTCACACCCGGTTCACTCGACCCTACTCTCTTTACTAAATCTTATGATGGTGAACTGTTTGTGTGCCAAATATATGTTGATGATATTATCTTTGGCTGTACTGACCAACGTTATAGTGATGAATTTGCCTATATGATGAGTGAAGAATATCAAATGTCTATGATGGGAGAGTTGAAATTCTTCTTAGGTCTTCAAATTAATCAACAACACAATGGCATATTCATATCTCAGAGAAATACCTCAAAGATGTCCTGAAGAAATTGCATGCAAGATTGCAAAGGCGTCAAAATTCCTATGCCCACAAATGGCCATCTATGCAATCGATGAAAATGGTATTGACTTGATCACAAGGTATACCGCCCATGATTGGTTCTTTATTGTACTTATGTGCATCTAGGCCAGATATAATGCTTAGTGTTTGCATGTGTGCCCGATTTCAAGCTACACCGAAGGAATCACACCATAAGGCTGTGAAGCATATTCTTCGATATCTAGCTCACACACCAACACTAGGATTATGGTACCCCAAGGGCTCTACTTTTGATCTCGTTGGATATTCTGACTCTGACTATGCTGGTGATCGTGTGGACCGCAAGTCAACATCTGGTACTTGTCATTTTCTTGGACGATCTTTGGTCTGTTGGTCCTCGAGGAAACAGAACTGCGTATCACTGTCTACTGCAGAAGCTGAATACATTGCTGCTGGCTCGTGTTGTGCACAATTGTTGTGGATGAAGCAAACTCTCAAGGACTACGGCATCAACGTGAAGAATGTGCCTCTCTATTGTGACAATGAGAGTGCCATCAAGATTGCTCACAACCCAGTTCAGCACTCGAAGTCAAAGCACATTCAGATTCGTCATCATTTTCTTCGTGATCATGTGTTGAAGGGCGACATCTCCATCGAGCACGTGAAGACTGAAGAACAGCTAGCTGATATCTTCACTAAGCCCTTGGATGAGAAGAGATTTAGCAAGTTGCGGTGTGAGCTAAATATCTTAGAATCTTCGAATGTTCTTTGAAAAAGACACACATCCTAACACTTATGCAAAATTGATGACTTAGATGTGCAACACATGAAGAAATGTTTTTCTTCAATCAATGAAGAATTACACTCTAAGTGTGAAGAAATTAATGAAGAAATTGATTCTCAGAACCCTACGACAATTGTACGCGGTGTCTGAAATCATCATTCTTATACGGTGGGCCACGCCACCACCAAAGTTGAAAGTCTTCAATTTGAGTTTTTCCTCAGTTTTGAAATTCTTCAGTTTTTCAAATTCTTCAACTTTGCAAAATCTTCACTTATGGCTATTTCTTCAAGTCGTTTTTTTCTGCTAAGTGAATGTGATCGGACCCTTCCCCCTCTATGCTATACTCAACCCAATCTATTCACAAATTCTTCATGTGCGTTCTATTTGAAACTCGTTCAAAATCTTCACTATGTCCTTGTCAGCTGAAGAAATTGCGAACGGAACTTTAAAACTGATCTTACCCAAATTTTCGGTTTTGCCGCTCAAACCGTTCCGCATCCCACGATGCATTATTTTACTCACCCACGATCGTACACGATCTCCACTACACAGTACGTGGGTGACACATGTCGCGTGAAGGAGAATGGTCAGGGGCACGTTCGTCCTAAATCTTCGGGCGAATCGTTTTTCACTGTGTCTATAAATACCCCTCTCCCCTTCCTCACTTATTTTACTCCGCTCGACATCTCTCTCCCGCTCGAGCTCCTCAAACCCTAGAGCCGCCGCTACTCCATCGTCGCCGGCGAGGAAGAGCTTTGCTGCCTCGACCTCGTCGCCCCGACGATTCACGCCGATCATGAAATCCTCACTCCGCCGCCGCCGTGGCCGTCTTCCTCCGCCAAGTTAGGGCTTGGAAGATCTGAACAGACGAGCTTCACATCTACAACACCCAGTTAAATCGTGTTCTTCATTTAGGTAAATAAAAGTTACTTTTACTACCCTCGTTGATCCAAATCTTACACTACAAAATCTTCAAAGGTGTTTTATTCTTCAAATTCTCACACACAAACACCTCACAAGTTATACGCTCTTGATTCGTTTCTCTAAGCAATCATTTTCTTCAGATTCCTCAATTGTGTGGATCCTCGATCCGTACAACTCGAACCTAAGACAAAGAACGCTTAGTGAAATTCTTCAAGGCTCATCTGGTCAAAATCCTCAAAACTTGTTCTTTTGAAAACCCTCCGAGAACGATATGACCTCTCCAAATTCCTCGCAACTATACTCTGTTCACAGGTACACATGTCCGCTGCTGAATCTCTAGGTTCTCATCAACTTAACTCATTTGCAGCGTTCCTCGAAGAAAAACTGCATACTTCTTCAGAGAACTCAATTGTTCAAATTCCTCAACTGAAGAATATGGCAGACGGTAAGAAGCCACATAAAGGAGGAAAGAAACCTGAGGTTATGACCGCATTCGAAATCCCTGAGGAAATTTACGCTGACTATTGCACACCTGATGAAGAAAACAAAAATCAGCGCAAGGTGCGTATTCAGAAGATTGAACGGAGATGGGCAAGGGAATGGAGGGAATACAGATATGTGACTCCAAAGTACATGAAGAAATTCGCTCTCAATCCTCCATGCCCAAGAGCTCCATTGGCACTGCCAAGTAGCTGATCCCACAAGCATCAAGCGTGGTGAGGACTTTCTGAAGAATGGGCTAAGCGCCAAGCTAAATTGGCAAGACAAGCCAAGGAGGCGGTGAAGAAATTCAATGAGGATTCTGCCATCGCTATCACATCGAGGCCTCGGTCAAACCGAGGAAATCCATGCCAAAGAAGCCTGCTCATAAGCCAAATGCTTCACCTTGGCGCCCTCACGGCCAAGTTCCTCGCCAGCGCCCTCAAAGCAAATTCCTCACCTGCTGCAGCTCCACCAAAGTCCTCAACTGCTCCGTCAAAGTCCTCGGTTCTGTGCATCGGCTACATGTCAAAGGACTCTGGCTTCTCGATTGCCTCTGGAGTTTCAGAAGTTCCTCGGAGCACCAATTTCATCATCCGCCCGACTTTCTCAAGACCAAAGCAACAAATGGGCGAGGTCCTCGGCCAAGTCCAAAGAAGAAACAGGTTGCATTCCATGTGCCTTCGATGATGAAGCTTCGATGATGAACTTATGGAAATCATCGAGATCGCCAAGAAAGGGCCGCTAGAGCCAAAGGCACATTTGTGCCATCGCTGTTGATCCAAGAAAATCCTCGATTATATTGATCTCTCGCACAAGGATCCCAATACCCCCATGCCTGACTTTCATCTGACCCCTGGACAGAAATGGAAGTTTGAAAAGGCAAGAGAGATCAAGAAGGCTCAATACAGAAAGGAGAAGTTCCTGAAGAAAAACGTTGTCAAAATGACACCTGAGGAACTTCTCAAGGTCTAGTCTGAAATTCAAGACCTCAGCAAAAACTTCGATTCTTATTATGCTGATTGGCAAGGAGCCAAGGTCAGATTCGTCAATCTAACGAAGAAATTCACAAATGTTGCTGCCCCAACGCAACATGAAATTCCTCAGGCTGAAGCCTCAGCTTAGTCGACTGAAGAACATGCCAGCACCGCTGATGAAGTTCAGGCTGCTGATGAAAATGCTAGTTCCAGGGTTGATGATCCCATTCCAGCCGCTGAAGAAATTGCCAGGGCATCCACTAGTGGTGCGCCTGAAGAAATCGAAGAAGTCGAGGCAAGCTGCATCGATTGCGCTGAAGAAATTCAACCAGATTCCTCGGCTCCTCCTGCGCCAACTCCAACTCCAATTCTTCCATCGCCTCGATGTGAAGAAAACCAAGGCTGCGAGCGAGCTGCGATAAAGAAAAGGAAGGCATCAATCGTGTCAAATTCTTGGCTGCGAAGAAAATGAAGCCAATGACCAGTTCATTCGAAAATCCAATTGATGCCATTCCGATTTCCTCCATGCCATCAAAGGACCTTGTTCCTTTTGGAGAAGACTATGAGATCCCAATCGGATCTGATGAAGAACATCATTCTGCTGCTTCGTCAAAGCAGATCGATGAAGAAATTGAAGTGGACGCAATCCCTTCAACCCCAGTCATTTCCTCACCTATGCCTCAGTTCACAGCTGAAGAGGCTGGTGTTGAGGAAATTGAAGATGAAGATGTGGATATTGGGTGCACCACACCAGTGATGAATGATGATTTTTGGGAAAGTTTGCATCCCAATACTCCTCTCTTCACCCCGCTCCAACAGATTCCTCAGTCCCCTGCACAAACAGTCCAAATGGACTCTGAAGAAACTCAACCCACTTGCTCTGTGCATGAAGAAATTCCAGCCACTAGTGCTTGATGAACCTGCTTCTTCTTCTGATCCTCGATCACACTGTTGAGGAACAAGAAATCCCTCACTGAAGAACCTGAACTCGCGATTCCTGAGGTGGTGATGCAACTCACCGACACCCCTCTGCCCAAGCAAAAGAATCCGTTCTCAAGAAAACAAAAGTTCAAGGCTGATGATTTCTTTGCCGAGCACGTATTCTTCATCGACTATAATCCATATGATTACTGCTCGCATTAGGAAGAGGCGTTTACGGACTGCCACCAAGCCAACTTCTATTCCTCGGTGCTTTTCAACAAAGACAAAGTCTTGATCATGCTCATATTCCTCATGTGGACATGGAGTCTCTGCCTCGCTTTGAGCCAGTCCTCGGTGTTCTTCACGACGGGACTTCTAAATTTCTGCACCGATATCTGTGGATGGAATGAAGAACTCATTCTTCAATTCTATGCAACGCTGCACATCACCGAGACGCGAAGACGTGAACTCATGGGTATTAGACTGGATGTCCGAAAATACTCACTACAAGGCACCAACAAATGAATTGCTTCGTGCTCTACCACTCGATCCTCCACTTGATGGTGCTCGTTGTATCTACAACGAACCGAACTTTCAAATCACTATATGCAAGTCTTGATGAAGCCTTTGAAGCCAGGCAGGCCCAAGAACCAAATTCCTTGTCAAGGAATTATTGTATGTGCCTCGGACTGTCTATCGGATTCAGACGAAGACAATGAGTCCTATCAAAGGCCACGACTCGAATGATGAAGAAGTCGTTGGCATCATGAAGAATATGCTTTTCAACATCATCCATGGCGTTCTGTCAACTTCCATGATTTCTTCATGAGGACTCGGCAAACATTGCTATGTCACCATTTGAGTGAAGCCTTATGCGCCTTGGATAATGAGATTCATCAGGACAAGGTCTTCACTCAATTACAAAGCTGATACTCTGAACCACTGTAGCTACTTGCCCCTGATTGAAGTCCTCAAACGGACATTTACTTCAGCTGATAACAAGGGCAAGGCTACTGCTGTGATAGATGAAGGCATTCGTCCATTGGATGGACAGTTTCGCAAAGCAGCATCCTACTCCACCAATGATGACTCTGCCACACATGACTCTGCCGCAAATACCTCAGTCAAGCAAAGTCCTCAAGCCAATGCACCCAGGGTGATGAGTGATCGTGAGTTACTCCTCAGTCTTCATCAGAAGGTTGATCGCAATCATAAATGGGTCAAGCGTCAGTTTGGTTCAATTCTTCACAACATGACCTCAACACACAATGCAGTGAAGAAAAACCACTACTACCTCCATGAAACCTTCAAACGCACCTGGGCTGTTCTTTCACATGTCTACAGTGCGGAAGAAATGACGTCAATGGGACTCAAGGAAGACTTTGACTGGTCTGCACCTCCTCCGAAGAAATACAAGAAGGTCAAAGTTCCTTCCTTGGTGGCCAGCTCCTATTCTTCATCGCGCGACACTGATGAAAATGAAGACTTGGACGACACCACGGCAGGTCCTACTACAACAACCGACCCCAACAACGCTGGCGCTCCTTCTTCAACTTGAAATTCTTCAGGAGCGTTAGTCCTCAGTTTCGATCCTTTTGGTCATTTGATGACAAAGGGGGAGAAATTTGAGTTAGTCTTCAAGCGGGTCTATTTTATTGCCTATATACAACAATTTATTTTTGTTAAGTTACAACTCTCGTTCTTCTGAAACTTTTATTGGATCGAGTTGTAATCTTCAACCCGATGGTGCTTTGATACTTTTGATGCATTATGCTCTTGCACTATGCTCTGATTCTCTTGAGCTTCTTTAAAATTTTCAAAGCGAATCTATTTGAGCTCCGATACTCTTGATGCGTTATTTTGCATGCTTGTTCCTCATTAATGTTATCGCACACATGCTGAATTACATCAAGCACCATATTTCATCATGCATTTCAAATTCTTCATATTATATGTCAAATGCGTGTATGAATTACAAGATATAGGGGGAGATCTCCATGATTCAACTCTTCAAATGTGCATTGCCTCAAAAGCAAATTCCTCACTATGCACATCTTCAGGGGGAGTTCTTCTATATCTTGCAATCAAATTCCTCAATATCAGTATTTACACTTCATATGTTTATCCCCGTTGAAAACTAAACCTATATTGTCATCAATCACCAAAAGGGGAGATTGTAAGTGCATCTAGTGCCCTTAGTGATTTTGGTGTATTGAAGACTTATAGGTTAAGGAACTAATGCGTTTGTGAGTGTACACAGGTCTATAAGTCTATGAGGAGTTTGATATTTACAGAGAAAGTCGACCCTAAAATGGAGTTCTTCGATCAAGACTTTGATATTCAAGACTTTACAAGACTTTGAAAGTGAAGAAATTGGTGTGACCTTGAAGACTTGGTATTCATTTGAGGAACATGAAGCGTGAAGACTTTTTTTTCGTAGTTTCATTTTCTCTTTCTTGAGTCATAGGAAACACCGTCTTCGTTAAAGGGGGTCGAGGAAATACTAAGGAAAAATTTCCATGTGATGCTCAACTCAAAATCCTACACCTACCAATCCCTTGAGTGAAGCCTTTGGAAATCTCATACAGTTCAGTCAATTTCTTGATGGATGAGACGAAGTTCTTACGTCGCCGAGGAATTTGTTCGACCGAGGAGTTAGGAATTTGCCAAAGTCGGATTGCCTACACAAGAGGAACATGATAGCCCCGAGGAATTTGAGATTCAAATTTCCGACCATTCTTTGTCTTCTTGCCACTGTCCCAAAATATCTTATCCACCTAACGGTCATATCATTGAAGGGCATTTATGTCTTATCATGTCGGGCTGCTCCCTAGGCTATAAATAGCCGCCCCAACAACCACTAACTGTTTGGCTGCTCGAGAGAACTTGACACTTATCATTTGAGAGCAACCCATCCTCCGAGGACTTTGGCGAAAATCATCAAGTGAGGAAAACCCAAAACCAAACCCTACAAACCCAAAGTGATTGAGCATCATCAAGAAATTGATCCTGCGTGGATCCGGCGCTTGTTACCTTTGAAGACTGTGCTTCTTCCAGACGGTTAGGCGTCATGGTCTAGAGCATCCAAGAGGAATTGTGGATCGCCGAGTGACCAAGTCTGTGAAGGTTTGGAAGTCGCTGAAGACTTACCACGAGTGATTGGACGAGGTCATGTGACCTTAGTTCAAGGAGAATACGGTGAGGACTTGGTGTCTGAGCTGTGTGCTCGGCGATCGGGTGTCCGGACTGTGTCCTCGAGTTTAAATACTCAGCCGCTCCAACCAGACGCACAACCGAGACAGCAGTTGAACTGGTCTACCAAATCATTGTCTTCACCAACCTAACTGGTTCTATTTCCTCAACCCTTTCATTTCCTCATTCTTGTGTTGAGTGTTTGTTCATATCTGTGTTTGAAGACTTTGATCAAGACTTTCTCAATTTCCTCGCTCAATTTCTTGATCTGTTTGTCTTCATCTTGTGTTATCCTATGATTACGCTTTCTGTACTCTGTGCTAGTCTTCATTTCATCATGATGACCATGCGTGTATTCTGTTATGCTTACTTCCGAGTACTTATTCCGCTGCAAGTAGTTCTTCGCTAAGGAATTTACTCACCGGCAAATTCCTCAGTGAAGAATTCATAAAAATCGCCTATTCACCCCCCCTCTAGTCGATATAACGCACTTTCAAAGATATAAGGAGGTTTATGTGTGATAGAGCATATCGTATCACGAGGTTTGGATGCACCGACAAAGTTTGCACCAACTCTCAAGGTGAGAAAGGGCAATGCACAGTACCGAAGAGGCTAGCAATGATGGAAAGGTGAGAGTGCGTATAATCCATGGACCCAACATTAGTCATAAAGAACTCACATACTTATTGTAAAAATCTACAAGTCATAAAAAACCAAGCACTACGCGCATGCTCCTAGGGGGATAGATTGGTAGGAAAAGACCATCGCTCGTCCCCGACCGCCACTCATAAGGATGACAATCAAAGAACACCTCATGTTTCAAATTTGTCACACAACGTTTACCATATGTGCATGCTACAGGACTTGCAAACTTCAACACAAGTATTTCTCAAATTCACAACTACTCAACTAGCACGACTCTAATATTACCATCTTCATATTTCAAAACAATCATCAAGTATCAAACTTCTCATAGTATTCAATGCACTTTTTATGAAAGTTTTTATTATACCCAACTTGGATGCCTATCATATTAGGTCTAATTTTATAGCCAAAGCAAATTACCATGTTGTTCTAAAGGACTCTCAAAATAATATAAGTGAAGCATGAGAGATCAATAATTTGTATAAAATAAAACCACCCCCGTGCTTGTAGTGACCCGACCCAAAATCGGTCAAGTCTCTGTGTAGCTGTACCATCCCAAGATCATCTTTGGCACACACAAGACATTGATGAAATAATCAAAGTTCAATCACACCTGAATTTATTACGATTCTCATATCGAGTCTTTATTACAATAGAATAAATTCGGCGAAGGCCAACTCATGAGAAATAAACTAAGTAAAGCTGGAAGCGTGATTTAAATAGCGAGTCCATCCGACTCCAAAGGGCAATCGCCAAGCGTGGATCGTAGCCTCACTCCTGATCGGAATACTCCTCTGCAAGATAAGACGTTGCAGCCGTGTAGGTCAGCATTTTGAATATGCCGGCAAGTCATGAAGAGAACAATAACAAAATTACTAACACTATATGCAATTTGGCTGTGGGGCTCTAAGTTTCATTGTTTTGCGAAAAAGCCAGTTTTTCCCTACAACAATGGACTTGTTTGCAAATACTACAAAATGTTGGTAGTTATTGAGATGGTTCCGCCAACCAATGTCTCATTCCCAATTATTAAATAATCCCCTCAATTAATTTATTAATTCTGGTGTTGAGATATCCGAAATACTCCAAGTTCCAGAGACTCAAATTGTCCGTAACCGGGGACACGGCTAACCGATTAGATCTTCACTCTGCAGAGGTTTGCGCACTTTACCCGCAAGATTCGTTCCCTCCTTTAAGTCTTCGCACTTCATGGTGTTTGAAGGCGGACGAACAAACAGGATCTTCCAAGAGTTCCTCCGCCACCGCGGTACCCATCCAATCCTACCGTTCTTCTACATCTCGTAGCACCGTCCGGCCAGAGTCACACTTAGGGTTGACCAAGCCAGAGCCCATAATGGCTTGCGGCTGCACAGGTAAGCTTCCGGTCAATGGGGTATACATCCATCTCTTCGTGGCTGGGTGAAGCTTTCCGCAAGATGTCATGGCGCTTCTCCATGCATCCCGGCCAACCGCTGGTTTTCTCCAGGGTGCCCGTCAACCGTCCTCCACCCAGTAGTGAATTTTTGAAGTCCATCTTGAGCTTGAAGTCTTGGGGTTGTCATCATCTTGACTCTCACATCTCCCTTATGAATCACTCAACCAACCCCGTCTACGAGCATAGCAAAATAAACTACTTCGTCCCAGGCAATGGTAACAAGGGGAATTGGGTTCATCCTACCTCATGATACTACTCAAGAACATAACTTCAAATTTCTCCTACTGCATGCATGGTGGGGAGGTATAATTTCTAATGCAATAAAATCATGGGTATTGTAAAGGAAAACATGATCAATTGACTTGCCTTGCTGACGATCTTTGATTAAAACTATTTTTTTTAAAATCAATAAGAACCACATGATTTTGATTAAAACTATTTTTTTTATTAAATCTAAAATGCCCAAATAAATTCCTACGGTTAGGCATGGTCAAAACAAAGTAGTGACAAAAAGAATCACTAAAATAAAATAATCCTAACTCATTTTATAGCAGAATTACTAATCTGTCTAAATCTAAAATAAAACAATTTCTAATAATTTTAACATGACTAAACATATTTTCTACCGAAACTACAACAAATTTTCAAACCAACAAAAAAAGAATCAATTAAAAATATTAAGTAATCTAAAAGATATGGATTTTACAAAACTGAAACTATTCTGTTAAAAACAGAAACGAAAAAATTAACTAAAAAGAAAACTGGCGCTAATGGGCCTATCTAACGCTCGGGCGTCAAATAACTAAAACGCGACCGAGAGAATAAACCGATTCGGGCCGGTCCAAGTAAACCTAAATAAAAACCGAAACTAAAACCGGTTTTTAAAACTAAAACCTACCCCTTCGCTATTTCTAATCTAAACCCTAGGTATTGGATCGGACGGTGGGGAGGCGTTCCGATGACTCGCCGCGGTGGTCGACGGCGACAGCTCTCGGGCGGCGACGGCGCGTGGCTCGATGGTCGGGGACAACGGAGGAGCCTCCGCGAGTCTTGGCGGAGCGAGGGGGTTCGGTGGTGGACTCGGTGGAGCTCGGGGGTTCAGGCGGCGGGTGGTAGCAATGGCGCTGTGGCGGCGTCGGGCTCCCATGAGCGATTGCGGTGAGGGGAGAGGTGTTGGCGCGGCGAGGGGCGGAACGGGTGAGGGGGGTATTTATAGGGGGACCGGCTTGGAGGAGGGGCAGATCGGGAGGCGATCCGGGATCCCGGGATTCGGCGCGGGCGGTTGTCTTGGCGTGGAGTAGCGTGGGAGAGGGAAAGGGGAGGTGGGTCCGGCGTCAGCGGGAGAGGAGGGGGCGTTGGTCGGTTGGCGAAGGAAAGAACTTCAGTGGCGGCTCGGTCGGTCGGCTCGGGCTGGTGGCAGTTGGCACAACCATTGGTTGAGCTGCCACTGGCATTTGGGCAGTTAGCTGGCTGGCGCCTGGGGTTTCTTTTCCTTTTTTGAATTAGAGAGAGAGAGAATAAAATATATATCTTTTATATAGGACATATATATATCAAAATGATCAGGGGAATATTCCCTATAATTTGAACATTTTTCCACGGGCAAAACTCAAACTTTTTAAAAAAACATTTTCTAAAATCCCAAATAAAAATCAAATTTGAATTCAAACTTTTTGGCAAGGTTTTTTCATCTGACATATTTGGAGTGTCATGTTTACTCCTCTCATACTTTTTCTCAAGTATTTGTCAGGCATTGATTTGAAATAAATTTCAACTGCCAATTCAAATTCAAATTCCAACAACTCAAAATCTTCTGAAACTTCAAATGTCACTCAAATTCAAACAATATGCATAGATGCTTAGCTATAATTGTAAAACATTCCAAATGGGAAATTTGGGATGTTACAGTGCTCTAAAAGATATAAGTGAAGCACTAGAGCAAAAACTATCTAGCTCAAAAGATATAAGTGAAGCACATAGAGTATTCTAATAAATTCTAATTCATGTGTGTCTCTCCAAAAGGTGTGTACAGTAAGGATGATTGTGGTAAACTAAAAATAAAAGACTCAAATAATACAAGATGCTCCAAGAAAAACACATATCATGTGGTGACTAAAAATATAGCCTCAAGTAAAGTTACCATGGACGAAGACGAAAGAGGGGATAACTTTCAAAAAAAGACGAAAGAGGGGATGCCTTCCGGGGCATCCCCAAGCTTAGGCTTTTGGTTGTCCTTGAATTTTACCTTGGGGTGACTTGGGCATCCCCAAGCTTAGGCTCTTGCCACTCCTTATTCCATAATCCATCAAATCTTTACCCAAAACTTGAAAACTTCACAACACAAAACTCAACAGAAAATCTCATGAGCTCCGTTAGTATAAGAAAACAAATCACCACTTCAAGGTACTGTAATGAACTCATTATTTATTTATATTGGTGTTAAACCTACTATATTCCAACTTCTCTATGGTTCATACCCCCCGATACTAGCGATAGATTCATCAAAATAAGCAAATAACACACGAAAACAGAATCTGTCAAAAACAGAATAGTCTGTAGCAATCAGATTTGTTCGAATACTTATGGAATTCCAACAATTCTGAAAAACTAGGAAAACCTGGAAAATTTGTATATTGATCTACTGCAAAAAGAATTAGTTTATCACGTTCTAGTGAATTTTAACAATTATTTTCGTGAGCGCACAGTTTCTGTCTTTTTTAGCAAGATCAAACAACTATCACCCAAGAAGATCCTATTGGTTCTAGCACAAACACTAGTTAAAACATAAAAACACATCCAAACAGAGGCTAGATGAATTATTTATTACTAAACAGAAAAAAAATAAAATTGGGTTGCCTCCCAACAAGCGCTATCGTTTAACGCCCCTAGCTAGGCATAAAGGCAAGAATAAATCTAGGTATTATCATCTTTGGTATCCGGTCCATAAGTGGCTCTCATAATAGATTCGTAAGGTAATTTAATTTTATTTATAGGAAAGTGTTCCATGCCTTTCCTTAACGGAAATTGGCATCTAACATTTCCTTCTTTCATATCAATAATTGCACCAATCATTCTAAGAAAAGGTCTACCAAGAATAATAGGACATGTAGAATTGCAATCTATATCAAGAACGATGAAATCTACGGGCACATAATTCCTATTTGAAACAATAAGAACATCATTAATCCTTCCCATAGGTTTCTTAATGGTGGAATACGCAAGGTGCAAATTTAAAGAACAATCATCAAATTCACGGAAACCTAACACATCACACAAAGTTTTTGGAATCGTGGAAACACTAGCACCCAAATCACACAAAGCATAGCATTCATGATCTTTAATATTAATTTTAATAGTAGGTTCCCACTCATCATAAAGTTTTCTAGGGATAGAAACTTCCAATACAAGCTTTTCTTCATAGGATTGCATTAGAGCATGAATGATATGTTTGGTAAAAGCTTTATTTTGACTATAAGCATGAGGAGAATTTAACACGAATTGTAACAAGGAAATACAATATATTAAAGAACAATTATCATAATTAAATTCCTTGAAATACAAAATAGTGGGTTCATTGCTACCTAAAGTTTTGACCTCTTCATCCCACATTTACCAATTTTTGCATTGAGATCTAAAAACTCCGAATCATTGGGACGCCTCTTAACTAAAGTTGACTCATCTCGAGACCCATATTTATCAAGATTCATATTGCAACAAAGATTTAATAGGAGACACATCAATAACTTTTAGATCTTCATAATTATTATCATGAAAACTAGAAGAACACGCTTTCATAAAGCAATCTTTTTTAGCACGCATCCTAGCGGTTCTTTCTTTGCATTCATCAATGAAAATTATCATAGCTTTGAGAGACTCATTGATATCATTCTTAGGTGGAATAGATCTAAGTTTCAAAGAATCAACATCAAGAGAAATTCTATCCACGTTCCTAGCCAACTCATCAATCTTAGGCAATTTTTCTTCAAGCAAAGCATTGAAATTATTTTGTGAAATCATAAACTCTTTAACACTAGTCTCAAAATCAGAGGGCATCTTATTAAAATTTCCATAAGAGTTGTTGTAGGAATTACCATAATTGTTGGCCTAGGATTAAAATTACCTCTATACGCGTTGTTACCAAAATTGTTCCTGCCAACAAAATTAACATCCATAGATTCATTATTATTCTCAATCAAAGTAGACAAAGGCATATCATTAGGATCAAAAGAAACACTCTTATTAGCAAAAAATTTCATAAGTTCATCCATCTTTCCACTCAAAACATTAATCTCTTCTTCGCATGAACCTTTTTACTAGTAGATCCTTCTGGGTGCCATGGAGAATAATTAACCATAATATTATCTAGGAGTTTAGTAGCTTCTCCTAAAGTGATTTCCATAAAAGTGCCTCCCGCAGCCAAATCTAAAAGATTTCTAGAAGCAAAATTCAATCCAGCATAAAAAAATTGTATGATCGTCCATAAATTCAAGCTATGAGTAGGGCAATTACGTATCATTAATTTATCCTCTCCTAAGCTTGTGCAACATTCTCATGATCAAGTTGCTTAAAATTCATAATATCATATCTAAGAGAGATGATCTTAGTGGGAGGAAAATACTTAGATATAAAAGCATCTTTACACTTATTCCAAGAATCAATACTATTTTTGGGCAAAATCCGAAAACCAAGTTTTAGCACGATCTCTAAGCGAAAACAGAAATAGCTTCAATTTAACAATATCATTATCCACGTCTTTCTTCTTTTGCATATCACACAAATCAATGAAGTTGTTTAGATGTGTAGCGGCATCTTCACTAGGAAGGCCAGAGAATTGATCTTTCATGAAAATATTCAACAAAGCAGCATTAATTTCACAAGGTTCAGCATCGGTAAGAGGAGCAACCGGAGTGCTAAGAAAATCATTGTTGTTGGTATTGGAAAAGTCACACAATTTAGTATTGTCTTGAGCCATCATGACAAACAATCCAACACACAAGCACACGAGAAGCAAGCGAAAAGAGAAGAACGGAAAAAGAAGGCGAATAAAACGGCAAGGGTGAAGTGTGTGAGAGGAAAACGAGAGGCAAATGGCAAATAATGTAATGCGAGGGATAAGAGTTTGTGATGGGTACTTGGTATGTCTTGACTTGACTTGACTTGGCGTAAGCCTCCCCGGCAACAGCGCCAGAAATCCTTCTTGCTACCTCTTGAGCATGTGTTGGTTTTCCCTTGAAGAGGAAAGGGTGATGCAGCAAAGTAGCATAAGTATTTCCCTCAGTTTTTGAGAACCAAGGTATCAATCCAATAGGAGTTTACACGAAGTCGCCTCGTACAAACAAATAAGAACCTTGCAACCAACGCGATAAAGGGGTTGTCAATCCCTTCACCGCCACTTGCAAAAGTGAGATTTGATAGAGATAATAAGAAACATTTTTGGTATTTTTATGATATAGATTGGAAAGTAAATATTGCAAATAAAAGACATAAGAAATAGTAAATTGATAGGAAAATAATATGATGGTAGATAGACCCGGGGGCCATAGGTTTCACTAGTGGCTTCTCTCAAGATAGCATAATTTGAGGTGGGTGAACGAATTACTGTCGAGCAATTGATAGAAAAGTGCATAGTTATGAGAATATCTAGGCATGATCATGTATATAGGCATCACGTCCGTGACAAGTAGACCAAAGCGATTACGCATCTACTACTATTACTCCACACATCGACCGCTATCCAAAGATGCATCTAGAGTATTAAGTTCATAAGAACAGAGTAACGCATTAGGCAAGATGACATGATGTAGAGGGATAAACTAAACCAATATGATATAAACCCCATCTTTTTATCCTCAATGGCAACAATACAATACGTGCCTTGTTGCCCCTGCTGTCACTGGGAAAGGACAAAAGATTGAAACCAAAGCTAAGCACTTCTCCCATTGCAAGAAAGATCAATCTAGTAGGCCAAACCAAACTGATAATTCGAAGAGACTTGCGAAGATAACAAATCATACATATAAGAATTCAGAGAAGAACCAAACATTGTTCATAGATAATCTTGATCATAAACCCACGATTCATCGGATCTCGACAAACAGACGACAAAAAAGAATTACATCGAATAGATCTCCAAGAGAATCGAGGAGAACTTTGTATTGTGATCTAAAGAGAGTGAAGAAGCCATCTAGCTAATAACTATGGACCCGAAGGTCTGTGGTAAACTACTAACACATCATTGGAGAGGCTATGGTGTTGATGTAGAAGCCCTCCATGATCGATTGCCCCTCCGACGGAGTGCCGGAAAAGGCCCCAAGATGGGATCTCACGGGTGCAGAAGGTTGCAGCGGTGGAAATAGGGTTTCATGGTGCTCCCGGATGTTTTCAGGGTATATGAGTATATATAGGCGAAAGAAGTAGGTCGGTGGAGCCACGACGGGCCGAGGGTGGGAGGCGCGCCTACCCCCCTGGGCGCGCCTCCCTGCCTCGTGGCTTCCTTGTTGCTTCCTTGACGTCCACTCCAAGTCTCCTGGATTGTGTTTGTTGCAAAAATAACTCTCCCGAAGGTTTTCATTCCGTTTGGATTCCGTTTGATATTCCTTTTGCACTGGGCCTCCGGTTAATAGGTTAGTCCCAAAAATAATACAAAAGTGCATAATAAAGCCCATTAAACATCCAAAACAGATAATATGATAGCATGGAACAATAAAAAATTATAGATACATTGGAGACGTATTATCGACCTACATCAAACCCTGCGTATGTATCTCCTCCTTAACTAACTTTCCTTCATGGTTGTTGTTTGTATCGAGAGGTAGGCACCACATCTAAATTGTACATTATTCTATATTGAAAACACAAATCACCCCTTCCCAACGTACATCATTTGGGCGCATGCAAGAGGTGCTGGTTTTGTGGTCCCTCTCATGCGATGTTTATGATGGTTCAATCTATTGGCCCAAGCAGTTTATCAACAACAACAACTATCATTTGACCAAACAAAAGATACATTGATCCGTTTTATGGTAGGTCATGTCGACATGCATGTATGACCAAAGTATCGATCATTACGTGCATCCGCCCCGCTGACACGAAGTGGGAGGTGGTGGGCCAAGCATCCTAGCCAGGTACGACATTATGTCATTATATATATCCCAGCTAGGTGGTTGTTAGGGTGCTTTTGGGTTTGCGAGGCAGGTGCCACCAAAGTTATGCATTGTGTATTTAGAGTTTTAAACATCCCGAATATTCGTACACATATTTGGCCACTTCCAGGTGGTTCTTGACTTCTGGCCCCTCTCATCGATCTTCAATGACGCGCCCTGCCGTGGCCCCGCGGGGTCAAAGGTGTGCGTTGGAATTTTGAACATCACACACCACCCTTTTCACTCATATATATTTGGGCCACATGCTGGTGTGGCTGTATTTTGACCCTCCCTAACGTTATATTTTGCTGCAAAGACTCTGATGATCCTCAATGGACACGGGGTATAATATCTAAACCGTGTGCGATACAAGTGCGATGTGAATCACCACAACCGCGCAAGCGCGAGCAAATTAAGGTGGTGGTACTGGCTCAACCGTGTGCGATGCAAGTGCGCTGAAATCACCACGGCCGTGTAAGCGCGAGCCAAGGGTGGAGGTACTGGCTTAACCGTGTGCGATGCAAGTGCGTTGTAAAACCACCACCTGTGGAAGCTAAAGGCAGGTAAGTTTATTTGGAAATTAGGACGAACCGTGTGCGATAGACCAGCTAGCTAGAAATATAAAAAACAAACTACCCGCCTTGAGCGTTGCAAAAATCGGCGGATCCGCGCCACTTTTCCTTATTATCATACACGCATATTGTTATTGGACCGTGCGCGATCTTGAGCACTCCCGCCCCGCATCAATTCCTTTACCCAAATTTTAGTAGTCGCCGTACTTCTACCGTCGCCCACACTCCTCCAGCACCGACCTTATAGTAAAATTTTAGCAGCCGAGGCATTTGAATCGTCGCCCTCCCTTGTCCACCACCATCTCCACCCACCACTACTAAAATTTTCAGTAGCCGCGGATATCCTCAAACACCACCCCCTCCAAAGTCCCCCCCCTTCGAACCCTAGCTCGCGGCCGCCGCCGGCGCCGCCGCCAACCCTGCCGGTCTGCCTGTTCCCCCTAGCTTAGATAATAAAGTTCAGGTTATCCACAATTCCCATACCGTCGCCCCACTCCCCTGAGTTTTTAGATGAGACCTGCGATGTCCCTCCCCGCCAGATCCACATACCCTACACCAGAATGTCGCAACCTAAGCTCGACCACGTATCCCGGGGAGCCCGACGAGTGTTCGGCCAAGAAGAAGTTTATCATGGCCTCTCCGGCAGACGCTGGCGAGGTGGCCGCTGTTCGCCCCGACCTATCGATCCCGGAGCAACACGTTGCTGCGGAGGCCGGCGAAGACGTTGCCTATGTTGCCATGCCGAAGGCTTCATGTCAGCGGGCTAGCGTATTACTGTATCTCGGGAAAGCTGGCTATGACATCAAGCTCGTCCACACCGACGGCTTCACACGGGCCATGTCACAAGTTAAGTGGTCTATCCCCAACCCCTCTGGTTCAACCACCGTCGATCTCTTCGACAGCCCTGCCGCTGATCTCCTCCGCCAAGCGGTCAAGGATTTGCGAGCTTTATACGCCATTGAGCCCATTTTGTCACTTCTGAAGGACACGTTCTATGACGGCGGCTTGGGATCCTCAATTGCCAAGTTAGTTCTCATCGACCACGAGGAGGGCACCCACGAAGGTTCTTCCATGGTGAAACAACCCATCTGTGACATCAGAGAGCGCACCATGGGTCTGTGCTCTTCGTACTGGAAGGATCCCGTCCATGAAATGTGAGGCACCATTCTATCAGCAAATATTACCTTTTCTAGCTTGCCAACCCGTACCCATTGTTGTAGTAGCATTTTTCGTGCGGTGCTTTAACTGTGTCGTGCTTAATTATTTCAGTTATGCAAAAATGTATTGTTCAATAGGTCTATGTGATGTTTAAGTATGAATTGTCCACTTTAGTTTCACGAATGGCTATATTTGGATGTATATGGTGAGTAGATGCCTTGTTTATCTATATTTGGTTGTTAGGTTGGTTGGAGTGAGCATTTTTTCAGTTATCGAGCAGATGCCTTGTTTATCTGTATTTGGTTCTTAGTTTGGTTGCAATGAGTATTTGTCCAGTTATCAAGTAGATGCCTTGTTTATCTATATTTGGTTGATAGGTTGCTTTCTTTGCCTTTGTCCAGTTATCAAGCAGATGCCTTGTTTATCTGTATTTGGTTGTTAGGTTGCTTTTTTAGCATTTCTCCGCTATCAAGCGGATGCCTTGTTTATCTTTATCTGCTTGTTAGGTTGGTTCTTGATGAGCATCTGTCCAGTTTTCAAGCATGTGCCTTGTTTATCTGTATTTGCTTGTTAGGTTGGTTGCGGTGAGACTCATCCGAGTTTTCAATGGCTATATTTGGTTGTTATACTGGTCATTTATGCCTTGTTTATTTTAGTCATTCACAATGTGTGGTTCATTATGTGCAAGTCGGAACTGTGCCGCTCGACTACATCAATACCAGTTTGAACGGCTATATTTGGTTCCAGTTATTCCTGGTGTAGTTAGCAGATGCCCTTTATTTTTAGTTTTACACATTTATCTAGTGTGATGTTTAAGCATTACCTACGTTCTATTCATTTTCAACAATACCAGTTTGATTGCAATATTTGATGCCTGTTAAGCCTGCTGTCGGTAACATTGCCTTCCATTTTATATCTGCTTTAACAGCATGTTGAAACCAACACATTCAAGCTATCATTTGGAGATGATGTTGTTTACCTTTGCTATATTTATTTGATGTTAAGATTGCTATACTTATCATGCCTTTCCACTACTTATGCAAGATAACAATGGGAGTGGCCACCATTTTCCGCCGAGGTTAGCTTCATCCCTCGGCTTGTACTCCGCCGTCGTTCCATAATGTAGTGCATATAGATCTAGGCCTGGATACTAGTTAGCTTCTAATATTGACTTGTTGCTTGTAGGTACATATGCCCTTGGCAAGGATCCACGCATCAACCCTTTTTGCGTATGGGGCAATGAGATATTGATGAACAAGCATAAAGTGAGGAAATTGATAAGGATTATTAGAAAAAATATACGAATCGTGGCAAGCAAATTATTTGTTTATGCTCTATCCAACATAACAGTGAGTTGTAGGATGGTAACTACAAACTCTGCAGCCTTCTCTTTTTACTGCCCATAATGAGTTGTTAGACAACAATGTCTAAATCTTTTCGTTCCCAGTGGTTCCCGAAGCAGTTCACTCAAGATTACCTCGAAAAGTACAAGATTGGTGGACACGCAATGAAGGTTAAAGTATTTCATCTAGACTACAATGAGCATCGAGAAGTCCTAATGAAGACAGTGAAGGATGGACGGGCAACCATCACAAGGGGTTGGCCTAGAGTCGTGCGCGCCTTATGCATGGAGGAGGGCACAATATGGGCATTCCACTTCACCTTCTCCAGCAACCAGAATGTCTTTTGCCTCTCTCTTTACAGTCTTTAGTACAACTGTGGTTCATCGTTCTTTACTTGGTGCTTCTGTAGTTCTTCATATGTGTACATGTGCATTGAATTATGGATTCGTGGTTGAACCTATATTTGTAATAAACATGGTTGGATATGAAATAAGTGATTGCCTACTTTCAAATTCATAACATGTGATTTTTAAATTAGGGATTAATTATGAACTAAATAGGGATTACACTGCACACGCTTTGTGAAAGCGAAACATCTGCGATATACGTGGAGATCAGAAACGTTTCTAGGATCCATTGCGTGTGCGATCAATCTCCAGTGCACACACAACTTTCTCTTGAAAACTGTTTGCGTTAGGCCACCTTGCGCTAACGTTTATCACATAAAAAGTGTGTGTGATGGACAGCCTTTGCCACACAGTTTCTTTCTACGCACCGTGTGTGATACATTCAATAACACAAACGATAAAATTATTAATATCGTGTGCAATGGCAATGCTATCACAAACGATTTAACTGGAAAAGTTGTGTGTGATGTGCCTGTGAACGGAAACGTTTTCCTTGGAGCGACTATGTGGGATGTACATACGAACAGAAACGTTTAGCGGGGACTGACTGTGTGGGATGTACTTGCGACCGGAAACAATTTCACCGTATAATTGTATTTTTTAGCTGTACTGTACGTATTTCTCTATTTGAGCGCTCGCCGGTCGCACACAACCTCATTTTGCCGAACGTGTGTGCCAAGAGGGCATATCCCCGATGGTTTCTGGGTCATGTGGGAAGGACCCCCCTATCGCCCACACTCACTTGGCGATGGTTCCAGATGCCGTTGCGGAAAGGGGTTTTAAACCGTTTGTTTAGGATCGACGCGCACCTGTGTGTGTTTCTGTTCATCTTCTCCGAGGATGCTATACAGATATACATGCTAGTGTACGTTGATGATATTGTGATTGCTGGCTCTACCCCCGCCGTGGTGGATCCTCTTGTGCAGTCGTTGTCTGCTAGCTTTCCCATCAAAGATTTGGTTCGCCTCGAGTACTTTCTTGGTTTGGAAGCGTCCTTTCATTCAGGGGCATGACCCTGACGCAGAAAAAGTATGCTTTGGACCTTCTTCATCGCGTCAACATGGAGAACTGCAAGGCCACTTCCATTCCGCTTGCTACATCCGAGAGCCTATCACGTCATAGTGGTGCACTACTAGGTAGAGATGACTCCTTTCGGTATCGCAGTGTGGTTGGAGCACTTCAGTATTTGACTCTCACTCATCCTGATATCTCCTTGGCAGTGAACAAAGTGTGTCAGTTCCTATCTCAGCCAACGAAGGATCATTGGGAAGCAGTCAAGCGTATTCTGAGATATGTCAAAGGTACACTAGACATGGGACTACGGATTCGTAAGTCCAGATTTACTGGAGTGAGTATATTCACCGATGCAGACTGGGCTGGATGTGTTGATGATAGGCGCTCCGCTGGTGGTTTTGCTATATTTGTTGGACCCAATCTTGTATCTTGGAGCTCAAAGAAGCAACCCACAGTCTCGAGGTCAAGCACCGAGGCGGAGTATAAGGCATTGGCCAATGGCGCGGCTGAATCCATTTGGATAGACTCAGTTCTCAAAGAACTTGGAGTCCCATGGCAGCGCACTCCTATATTGTGGTGTGATAACTTAGGGGCAACTTACCTGACGATGAATCTAGTGTTTCATGCTCGGACTAAACACATTGTGATTGATTCCCATTTTGTGAGAGAACGAGTAGCTGCTTATGAACTGGAAGTCAAGTTTATTTCTACAAATGATCAGTTAGTGGATGTATTTACTAAACCGGCTACTAGACAGATGCTAGACCGCTTTAGAACCAATCTGAATCTTGTATGTAGTTCAGATTGAGGGGGCATGTAAAGTAGGGTCTAGTATATTGTACTTGCACATGTATTTGTATACGTATGTGATTGTAGTTGTGTTCATCTATATAATGAGACGTGAGGCTAGATGTCAACCACCCACGCAAAACCCTAAACACTATGTTTAACTCCGGCAGTAGTAACTATACTAGTCCCTGTGTACTTGTAATGCCCTCGATGCGGCTATATCTCCCACGTGTCGCGACCCGATTGGCCGGGCGCGGCGGCGGATTTCGTTCGACTGGACCGGACGTGTCCGGGGGCGCGGGGTGGAAGAAGGCTAGGGTTTGGACCCGGATTTGGACGGGGGAAGGCATATATATAGTTTCTGGGAGCTAGGAGAGTCCAAATGAGGTGCGGTTTTCGCCTACACGATCATGATCGAACGACGGAGAGCATGGAAGTGACTTAGATGGGTTATTGGGCTGTTTTGGAGGGGTGTTGGGCTGCAACTTAAAAGAGGCCTTTGCGAGAGTGCGGTTAACCGTTGGAGTACCAAACGAGCTCCAAATGACCGAAACTTGACAGTGGTCTACGGTGGTATACCAAGGCCACTTGACAAACCTTGGTCCATTACGAGAAAGTTTAGTACCGCTCACGGAAAAAGCGTAAAAGGGGACGCCGGGGAACATAGGAGTGCGGATTGCAAAACGGACAACGGGAAAAATGCTCGGAATCATGAGACGAACACGTATGCAAATGCGATGCACATGATGACATGATATAAAATGCATGACATGGACAAAATGCAAAATGAAAGACAAAAACCCAACCACGGAGGAATATCATATCACAATGCGAAAATGGCAAGAGTTGGAGTTACAAATATGGAAAGTTACATCCGGGTGTTACAACACTCCACCACTACAAGAGGATCTCGTCCGAGATCTAGGACTGAAAGAACTCCGGATATTCGAACGGAGGTGATCCTCGCGCTCCTGTGTGCTTCTCGGTCGGAGTGGTGTGACCACTTCACTTTCAGGAATTTGATTGACTTGTTGCGAGTCTTGCGCTCGGTTTCCTCAAGAATAGCAGCGGGTGCTCATGATAAGACAGATCTTCTTGAAGGTCAATTTCTTGAAGTTGATAGTGCGTTCAGAGTCTTGAAGCACTTGCGAAGCTGTGACACGTGAAACACATCGTGCGTTCGCGAAGTTGGACGGAAGCTCAAGTTGATAGGCGAGATCGCCTCTTTTGCCAATGATCTTGAAAGGACCCATGTATCTAGGGGCAAGCTTCCTTTGATACCGAGCGACGAGTGCCTTTCATTGAGAGACGCGGAGGTAGACATGGTCTCCCATTTCAAAAGCCACATCACGGTGCTTGTCATCATAATAGCTCTTAAGCGCGATTATGCGGCTTTGAGATTCTCACGAATGACTTTGCACATTTCTTGACTTCGTGATCAAGTCGTTGCCAAGAAGTTGGCGTTCACCGCTCGAGACCAATTGAGAGGAGTACGCACTTTCGCCATAGAGAATTTCGAATGGGGCCTTGCCCGAACTCGCTTGGAAACTGTTGTTGTAGGAGAACTCGGCATATGGAAGACAATCTTCCCACTTCATACTGAAGGAAATGACACAAGCCCTGAGCATATCTTCAAGGATTTGATTTACCCGCTCGACTTGGCCACTTGTTTGAGGATGGAAAGCTGTGCTGAAACGAATGTTGGTGCCCATGGCCTTCTGAAAAGAATCCCAAAACTTGGAGGTAAAGATGCTGCCACAGTCTGAAGAGATCACTTGTGGAATGCTGTGCAAGGAGACAATCCTGGAGGTGTATAGCTCTGCCAACTGAGCTGCTGTGATGGATTCTTTGATAGGAAGAAAATGAGCCACTTTAGTAAGCTTGTCAATGACAACGAAGATAGCATCATTTCCACGCTTGGACTTAGGAAATCTAGTCACGAAGTCCATCTCGATATGATCAAACTTCCATTCCGGGATAGCAAGAGGTTGAAGGAGACCAGCTGGTCGTTGGTGTTCTGCTTTCACTCTTCTGCAGACATCACACTCATTCACGAATTGAGCAATTTCTCGCTTCATTCGAGTCCACCAATATGACCGCTTGAGGTCATGGTACATCTTCGTACTACCAGGATGAATGGATAGAAGCGAATTGTGTGCCTCGTTCATAATGACTTTACGTAGATCACCCTTTGGAACCACAATCCGGTCCTCGAAGAAAAGAGTATCTTTGTCATCAACGTGGAAGCACTTGTATTTGGAAATGCCCTTGTCGATACCACGTTTCACCTTTTTCACCATGGTATCCAGGAGTTGAGCCTCACGAATCTGATCTTCCAAAGTAGGAGAGACTATGAGGTTGGCAAGAAAGCCTTGAGGAACAACTTGAAGATTCAGCTTGCGGAAACCTTCACAGAGATCTGGTTGGAAGGGCTTGAGGATTAAGCTGTTGCAATAAGCCTTCCTGCTCAAAGCATCTGCAATGACATTGGCCTTGCCCAGAGTATATTCAATACTTGGGTTGTACTCTTGAATCATTTCGACCCATCGAGTTTGCCTGAGGTTGAGGTTGGGTTGAGTGAAGATATACTTGAGGCTCTTGTGATCGGTGAAAATGTCCACTTTCCTTCCCAACAAGAGATGTCTCCATGTTATCAATGCATGGGCAACTGCCGCCAACTCAAGATCGTGAGTGGGGTAGTTCTTTTCGTTGGGCTTCAGCTGACGAGAGGTATAAGCCACAACCCTCTTCTCTTGCATTAACACAGCACCGAGACCTTCAAGAGAAGCATCACGAAAAACTTCAAATGGCTTGGATTCATCGGAGGAGTCAAGGCAGAGCTGTGACGAGTTTCTCTTTGAGAGTATTGAAAGCAACGTCACACTCGGAGACCGACATACTTCACATGCTTCGGAGGAGGTTGGAAAGAGGCTTTGCAATCTTAGAAAGTTCTCAACGAATCTTGACAATAGCTTGCAAGACCAAGAAAACTGCGGAGCTGCTTGACATTCGAGGAGGTTCCCAATTCACAATTGCAGACACCTTCTGGGATTATGAGAGATGCCCTTGGCGGAGATGATATGACCAAGATAAAGCACTTCATCAAGCCAAAATTCACATTTGGAAAACTTCACATAGAATTGATACTCTCTGAGCTTGTCTAGCACCAATCGCAAATGTTTGGCATGATCCTTCTTATTCTTGGAGAAGACCAAAATATCATCAAGATAGACCAAGACGAATTCATTGGTGTAGGGGTTGAAGATGAAGTTCATCATCCGAGAGAATGTTGGAGGAGCATTGACAAGGCCGAAAGACATGACAGTATATTCATAAGAACCAAAGCTTGTTCTGAATGCTGTCTTGGGAATATCTTGTTCACGAATGCGAATCTGATGATAACCCATACGAAGGTCAAGCTTGGAGAACACTTTAGCACCTTTGAGTTGCTCGAAAAGCTCATTGATGTTGGAAAGTGGATACTTGTTCTTGATAGTCTTCTTATTCAATGGACGGTAATCAACGCAAAGTCGGTCTGTGCCATCCTTCTGGACAAAAAGAACACCACAACCCCAAGGAGATGAACTCGGTCTGATCAAACCCAGACGCTCTTGTTCATCGAGCTGCTTCTTCAATTCCTTCAGCTCATCGGGTCCAAGCTTGTATGGACGCTTGCAAACGGGTTCAGTGCCAGGCTCAAGATCGATAACGAATTCAACTGGCCGATGAGGAGGCATTCCTGGAAGCTCTTCTGGAAAGACATCTTGGTACTCACAAACGATCGGAATCGAGAGATAGCATCAATTCGCCTTTCTCATTGAGAGAAAACAACCGAATGGTTTCATCACGAGCGACATAGATGATCACATCATTAGAAGAGCGAGTCAATTGAATTTCCCTGGCAGCACAATCAAGCCGAGCTTTGTGCTGAGAAAGCCAGTCCATTCCGAGAATAAGATCAATATCCGAGTCACCAAGGACAATTGGTTTAGCCAGAAATCTATAGTCGCCCATCTTGATACCGACATTCAGAACCAAAACTCAAGAAGTCATTTCCTTAGCCGGAGAAACAATAGATAAAGGTCTCGGCAATACTTGAGTAACCAAATCATGCATAGCCACAAAAGGTCTTGAGATGAAATGCGATGCACCAGTATCAAATAAGACTTTTGCAGGAATATCATTAACTGGAAGATTACCCATTATCACATCAGTAGATTCCTCCGCTTGAGCTGCATTCATAATATTCACCTTGGCATGCTTTGGATTATGCTTGACCACTGCATTGCTGGAAGATTTCACAGGAGGAGGAGGCGGAAGGCGCCTTTGGTTGAAGCACTTGTTCGCATAGTGACCTTTCTGCTGACACTTGTTGCAAGTCACCTCTGAGAGCGGACGGTGGTAAGGAGCATTTGACCTTGGAGCTTGAGAATTAGACTTGTTCTGATAGCCTGGGTTGGACGGGTGGGAAGATCCACGACCACCTGAGTTCTTCTGCTGATAAGGCTGACGGAACGGAGGAGGTGGAAGGTAGAACTTCTGCTGCTTAGCTGCCACTTGAGAGGAAGAAGAAGACTGAACTGCATTGCTGATTCTCTTCTTAGAAGCCTCACATTTGAGCTGGGCAGCTTCTTGCTTCAGTGCCATGTTATAGAATTCATCATACTTTTCTGGCTCAAAAAGCACAAGAGCTAATTGCAGATCT
Organism: Aegilops longissima; assembly: GCA_021605205.1. Taxonomy (NCBI): domain Eukaryota; kingdom Viridiplantae; phylum Streptophyta; class Magnoliopsida; order Poales; family Poaceae; genus Aegilops; species Aegilops longissima. The sequence goes on along the minus strand of CM038682.1, from coordinate 519,574,027 downwards.
TCTCTGAGACCACCTCTGAATTGATAGATCATACTCTTTTCATCAGGGACGTCTTGCTTAGCAAAGCGAGCGAGTTTCGAACTGGATATTGTATTGATACACGACATGTTGCCTTGCTTGAGATTGCGGAACTCCTCATGCTTGCTCTCAGCAACACTTTTGAATGTGGTGAGCTCTGAAATCTCGGCGGAACTCATCCTGTAATGACACGACCTCCTCTGGAATCTTTGTATTGCTGGTATCACTCAAAGAGCTTGGTCCTTGAGTTGAAATGATGCAAACTTGACAAAGTCCTCGTGTCGACATTGCTACATTCAAAATGTTTGCAGATGTCCACAAGCCAATCATCGGCGTCGTGGCCTCGACTACGTAAACCGAAAGACTTCGGCTGATTAGCGAGGAACTGACTGAGAGTAGCAAAGTGCGGCTGGTTGTTGCCTTGACCTTGATTCCCTTGACTGCCTTGCCCTTGAGTACGCTCTTGCAAGAGCTACAAAATCATCTGAGCATTGGCATTGGTGGCTGCCATGATAGCTTGCCAGGCCTCCGGAGGCGGAGGTGGAGGTGGAGGGTTCGACTGACTCCCATCATTTCGTTCCGGATTCTGATGCGTTGGCGGAGCCATCCTGAAGAGGGTGACATCCGTTAGCACTTGATAGACAGATAGACAAGTTGAATCAACAGATAGAAATTGCAACATATAGTCTTCACAATAAACATTCGAACAAGGATGAACGAATGAATTCCAAAGTTAACATCACACGTCCATTAAGGTGAGAAGCCACTTGATTAAGGGTTGATGAAAAAATAACAAGGTACGACTGGAACAAATAAGTGGTAAGGATTACCCAATCACGAACCAAATATCTGCGGGAAGAAATGCTAAGAGCTACTTGAAACCCACCTATAAACTCCCGAAACTTTCTGGTTATGCAATCTGGTGTTGGGGATACAGGGGACACAAAATATATCACCCAAACTAACAATACCTAGATCCAGCTGTATCCATCCGTCAACACATAACCAAGAAACCTTCAGAATCGTGTACCTCGACCTTGAAAAGCATCCGTTATATGAGTCATGGCAATACTCCCAGCTCGCCCAATCTCAAGTTATCGGGGTTATCTCACCAACAACTGTACAAAAGAGATTTCGATGTCGGCAAAACTCAGGTATTCCAGAACTGCAACGATAAAATTGTGACGACAACACCTCGGAGCTCAACTCCCCGGGACACTTCCACAACCCCTAAATGTCAGGAGGCACCAAGAACAATGTTCTCGTCACAAAACCATCGGAACGATTCCAAGATACCCGCGTGATCCTAAATTTTTTTTAGTGAAATTTGAGGAGAGGAGAGTCAAAACTTCTACGTCAGGAGACCTCACCAGAGCGATTTAAGGACTAGGGAGTAAAAAGAATCCTACTCTCCGATATATATAATCCTAAGACTCAAAACATTTTTCCGTTCTAGACTCAACAACGCCAGCAAACAATCAAGCAGGGGGCTCCTAAGTCGGGGATGGCTCTGATTACCAACTTGTAATGCCCTCGATGCGGCTATATCTCCCACGTGTCGCGACCCGATTGGCCGGGCGCGGCGGCGGATTTCGTCCGGCCGGACCGGACGTGTCCGGGGGCGCGGGGTGGAAGAAGGCTAGGGTTTGGACCCGGATTTGGACGGGGGAAGGCATATATATAGTTTCTGGGAGCTAGGAGAGTCCAAATGAGGTGCGGTTTTCGCCCACACGATCGTGATCGAACGGCGGAGAGCATGGAAGTGACTTAGATGGGTTATTGGGCTGTTTTGGAGGGGTGTTGGGCTGCAACTTAAAAGAGGCCTTTGCGAGAGTGCGGTTAACTGTTGAGTACCAAACGAGCTCCAAATGACCCGAAACTTGACAGGTGGTCTACCGGTGGTATACCAAGGCCACTTGACAAACCTCGGTCCATTCCGAGAAAGTTTAGTACCCGCTCATAGAAAAACGTAAAAGGGGACGCCGGGGAACATAGGAGTGCCGGATTGCAAAACGGACAACGGGAGAAAATGCTCGGAATCATGAGACGAACACGTATGCAAATGCGATGCACATGATGACATGATATAAAATGCATGACATGGACAAAATGCAAAAACGAAAGACAAAAACCCAACCACGGAGGGAATATCATATCACAATGCCGAAAATGGCAAGAGTTGGAGTTACAAATATGGAAAGTTACATCCGGGGTGTTACAGTACTCCTGTTTTTATTTACTCCACATTTTAGCTTTTCTCAAAGTCAAACTTCGTAAACTCTGAGAAATTTTATAGACAAAAATAATAACATATACAATAACAAATCAATACCATTAGATTCATTATTGAATATACTTTAACATCATATAGATTTGCTATTGTAAATGTTCATATTTCTACTCTTACTAGCAAGATGCCCGTGCGTTGCATGTAACATCAAGATGCATTTGTATGACTAGTTTATCTTGTGAGAGAAAAGGATGAATGAGGGAAGGCCTTATTTGCAAATATGGAGAGGTGTGTGGGTAACTTTTTGCGAAATTGTCATAGTTTCCTTCCTATCCGTCAGATATATATCGGACGGCCTATATTGCAGGATGGCAGGCACACCATCATCACCAACTCTGTTTTTTATAAGAGTCCGTCCGATATATATGTAACGGATATGAAGAAAACTATGGCAATTTTGCAAAAAGATACCCACACCCCTCTCCACATTTGCAAATAAGGCCTTCCCTCATTCATCCTTTTCTCCCACAAAATAAACTACTCATACAAATGCATTTTGATGTTCCGTGCAACACACGGGCATCTTGATAGTGTAGATAAAAAGTAGAGTTGGTGATGATAGTGTGTCTGCCTTCCTGCAATATAGGCCGTTCGATCTATATCTAACGGATAGGAAGGAAACTATGACAATTTACCCGCACTCCTCTCCACATTTGAAGATAAGGCCTTCCCTCGTTCATCCTTTTCTCCCACAAGATCTTGATGTTCAGTGCAACGCACGGACATCTTGCTAGAATGCTAGTTTTCTATAATGGTCAAATTTTATGAAGTTTGACTTCAGTCAAACCTAATATGCAGAGTAAATAAAAACAGAGGGAGTATCTTACTCCGTGACCAAGACGGAAGGGAAAATGAGACAACTTATTGTTTATTTGAGCCATTCAAGTATAATCATGTGGCGTTGCTTATTTCTCATTCCTCTCCAACCCTCTTCTCCATCGATCATGCCGCCCTCCGGTCGAGTCCATCCTCTCGCATGCCTCATTTGAACATTCCGCGAGTATCGTTCGCATGTGGTCCTAGACCATGCTTGTATTTCGAATGTTGTAATTTGTCCGACATGGATACAAACAAACGGTTTGTTTAAAGTTTCACTTTGCCTCCACTACGCGTCGCTTCCCGTCTTAGTTTTGACATCCCATTCGGTTCATGCCCCGACACATCTTGACGAGATCGATTGATGTTGAGAGATCAATTGCGTGTCGTGCAAGGAGATAAAGGTTTGGTCTGTTTCTATGATAGAAATGACCCGCGGGGGGTTGTGGGGATCAGAGGAGTATATTGTACGTTCATAAGCAAAATGAACGTATTATACCCAACCTAGTCCTCTTTCAATCGATCTCCGGACCCCGAGATGAAATCAAGAGAGAATGAGTGGGTGCATGTGTGATACCTAAGTCGGATTCAAAATTTTCAACAGGTGATCATAGAATCCGCAAATCATATATAAAGGGTATTCAATGTTCCATTCGCTTTTGAACGTACAATATACTCCCTCCGATCCTTTATAGTTTACATATAAGTTTTATGTGTAGTCAAAGTATCTCTACTTTGATCAAACTTACAGAAAAAGTATCAACATTCAACAATGCCCAATCAATATTGTTAGATTCATACATACTCCTAGATTTGTATTCATACAGATATGGTTTCCAATTTGTTTTCAACCACGTGAATGTGCTTGTTCTCGCGCATGCTCTTCTTACTAGGATTTCGCCATGTATAGCTAGTCCAATAGTAACTTTTTTAAGCTCCCTCCCCAATAGTACTAGTGGAGTACTGACAACATCTGTAGTAGAGTATGCAGTGCTCATAGTACTCCCTCCTTCCATTTATATAGGGCCTAAGAGCAAGTACAATAGTGGGCTTTGTCGGATTTCGGGTTTCGGCAGACCCTCTAGGTTCGAACTCTGGGGTGCACGCGGAGATCTCACCTTCAACCTACCTACCCCTCGTCGCCTTGCAAGGATCTAAACTACACAAAGAGCAACACAAGGGACACAAGGTTTATACTCGTTCGGGCCACCATTGTGGTGTAATACCCTACTCCAGTGTGTGGTGTGGTGGATTGCCTCAGGGGCTGATGATGAACAGTACAAGGAAGAACAGCCTCGCGAGGGTCTGTTCTTGGCCGGTGCAACGAACTGCTAGGGGGAGTTCGGTCGCTTCTCACTCTCTTTTTCTGGATTCAAGATCTCTCTCCTTAGATTCAAGATGCCTATACCCTGTGGGTGGCTAGTCCTATTTATAGGCAGAGGCCCTGGGCCTCTTCCCAAATATTGAGCGGGAAGGGCGCCAACAATTGGCCATTTTGAAGGGGAACATCTAGTACACTTATCTTGACTAAAGTCGGTCCTCGCCTGCCAAAGGCTCTGACGATGATGCCGGCTTGGACTCCACGATGACCTCCTTCCTGCCGTTGTGTTGGTCTTGGTCTCGTTGCACCGAAATGGTTGCCTTTGCTTGATGCTCTTGGCCTGCGATTGCCTCCTTTGCACCAAAGAGGAAATGAGGACACCGCGCGGGCTGGCGCCCGCCTGGTGCCCTTGGTCGTCATGGCTTGCGTCATGGGCACCTCGTGAGGTACCCCGCCTTGATCTCTCCGCCTCCTCACGAGCCAGCCTGACGAGGCCATGCCTGAGGAAGCTTCCTGTCGTCCACCCCGCGAGGCTTGGCCCCTCGCGAGGGTCTTGAGCTTGTGCTGATGAAGATGGGCCGTACTGGGCTACCCCTTGAGCCATGCCGCAGGCCGCAGGCAGGCAAGTCTGGGTACCCTTGTTCCTAGAACGCCGACTATAGCCCCTGGGCCCAAGGCGCGCCTGGAATTGGCTTAGCAGAGAAGCCGGGGGCAAGTCGCGCGCGCCATGGCCCTAACAGCCTCATGGCCTCAGCGCCAGCGTGGCGGTTGATTGGACGTGGGCGTCTCCACTTCCCAGCGACGCCTTGGCAATTGCACAAACCGACAAGAGAGCGGTACCCGTCTAGGCTTTACCTCCTTTGCCTTCTCCAGTCCTTGCCCAGATCCCCTTTCTCGCTCCTATCCTTCCTGCTTCCGAAATCCCCAGATCTACTCCGAACCCGTGCCCTAGCAAGGTATGACGGCTCGCCAGACCCCAGCCGGAGCTTGGTACTCGCCCGCTTTGGACTCCCCGAACGTGTCGGAGAAGAGCCTTGCCCGGGCGCGCCGGATGATGGCGGCGCAAGGCAACAACGGGGCAGCGGTGCTCAAGGCTAGCTCTGCCCTTCCTGAGGATCAAGGAAGCACCTTCTATCCGCTCTTCGTGAGCGCCATTGCCGCCGGTCTGGTGCCTCCCTTTTCTGAGTTCTTCTTTTCTGTCCTTCGCCATTACAAACTGCAAGCTCTGCACCTCCACCCCAACTCTATTCTTCTCCTGGCGATCTTTGCCTACTATTGTGAGGCTCATGTCGGGGTGCAGCCCTCAATGGCCTTACTGCGCCACTACTTCTACCTCCGGGCCTCCCGCGGCCCCATCACCGCGTGTGCGAGCTTTGTCGCGTACGGCAGCTCCAACGCCATCTCGAAGCCCGGGAAGAGGATTGAAGGCTTCAGGAGCAAGCGGGTCATGGTGGATGCTGGGTGCATCCATCCTCGGCTGATTCTGCCCATGGAGCAGCCCACGCCCATCGACGTTTGGTCTTGTGTGGAACTCGTGGATTCCCGCCGCCGCTTGCCGGAGAAGATGGACGCGACTGTGGCGGGCAACATGGCGACGGGCGGCCGATCAGGCGCCGCCCTGAGGGAGTTCCTGAGCACCGGTGGCCCTGCTTGGCAATACTCGCTTCGCTTTGGAGGACCCGCCCTAGCCCCGTAGTCTTGGCCGACGAAGATCTGGCCGCGGTCCTCCAATCTTTGCTCGGGGGAGACGTGGCGGCGAGGCTGGAGGGCGCTCCTATTCCCCTGTTCCTTCGAGATGATTGGGAGCAGGTGGTGGACTCCATGCCCGCTTTCAACGGGGACGGGCCTGTGCCCGCGGAGGTTCTCGAGGACCCGGCGGCCCTGGCGACGGTGAACGTGTCCTCGGGCGACTCCAGCGAAGAGGAGGAAGAAAAGGAGCGGGGAGAGGGGCCCGACTCCGAGGCGACCGACGGGGAGTCGAGAGCGCCCAACCTCGGCGCAGGTCCCGCGCTCTCCCCCTCTTGACGGACGACGATGAGGATGGCGATGAGCGAGGTGGCGAGAGCTCGCCCTGATCCCGAAGAAGGACAGGACGGGTCTGGTTCCCCGCGGGTCTGCCACGGCTCCGAGGCGATCTGCAGACGCGCCTCCTGCTCCCGAGCCTCTTGAGGTTGATCCCAGCAGCCGGCTCTCGGGCTTCAAGTTCGACCGGAGGTTGCTCGAGCCCACGAGCGATGACCAGTAAGTGCTTGATTCTCGTTTTTCTTCTTGCTTCGTCGTTGAGGCTTGATATCTGTATTCCTTGGCTAGGCCGGCGCCTACGGCGAAAAAGCTGAAGGGGGCTCCTGAGGCTTCACCTGGGACAGCACCTCCATCCGCGGAAGAAAGGGACGGCAAGACGCGGGCCTCTCCTGCCCGGTCATCCTCGCGAGGCCTAGTGGGGTTAGCTGGGGCGAGCTCAGCCCCCATGGCCTGAGCGACTCCCGAGGTATCATTGCCTGATGCCACTGCCGCAGTCGTCGGGGCACAGAAGGTCCCGACTCATGGTGCTGTGATTACGCTGCCGTCCTCTCCTCTTACTCCGCCAACTACCATTTCTCCGACTCATTCTACTGTCCTGGATCGTGCTGCTGCTGAACTGGACCGACTGCGGAAAGATCTTCTGGGTGCTGACCCTCGCTTGGTGGCCGGACGCCTGGAGCTGGCCTCAAGCTGGGTTCGCTCTGATGCTTCAATCCGAGCAGCGCTAGTTCAGGCTGCGACGAATTGCGACGAGGAGAAGCAGGCCGTCCTTGAGGCGAAGGCCACTCGCGATGCCGCCTTGGGAGAGGTAGCCGATGTCCGAGGTCGCTGCAAGGCGCTGGGGAGCGAGCTGCAGGGCCTGCGCGACCAGCTTGCCAATGAGGCCCGCGTCCGTCAAGAGAAGGAGGAAGACATGAAGGCTCGTGAGGCGGCCGCCAAGGACCGGGATGCCAAGCTTGATGAGCGCCATGGCCGCTTAGGTGCACTGGAGCAGGAGTTGGAGGCAAAGAGGATCGAGCTGGACGGCAAGGCGCTGGCCTGGCCGAGGACCGCGTGGCCTTCGCGAAGCTGGAGGTGAAGGCTCGCACCTTGCCGAGGTCGCTTTTACGACAGCGGCTCGAAAGCTCACTGGCCGCACCGAGGACGGCCCCGCCAAGTTGCTTCCCTTCCTGGTCCGCGCCTTGAAGATAAACACTTTGGCCTCGCCCCACGAATGAGGCCGAGGCGCGTGTCCTGTTTTCTCGCAGCGGACGCGTCTTCACCCACGTTTACCTTCGCGACCCCAACGTTGACCTTGACAGCCTGTTGAGCGCGCGTGAGCGGCGAGCTCATTGTCGCTGCCGAGGCCATGAAGGGTCAAGCGGAGGCTCACGGGCGGTTCCGGCCTTCAGACTAAGTCAAGCGAGGCGCTGCCGATCCCGAGGCTTCACGAGGCGAACCCGCCAACAGCAGCTCCGCCGCCACGACAAAGCTACCGACAAGTGACTCCTTCGTGGCTCCTATCCTGATTTCAACTCCTGCAACATGCATCATGCCTCGTGGGCGCTTAAACTTATGCTTATGCCAGGAAACAGTTATGGGCTCTAATATTTGCTTTTAAATTCCTTGAGATTTGCGCTTTTGCTTCCTACTTGCTTGTGTTCAACGTCGGCAGAGCCCGGCCACGCGCATACCTCAGCCGCCGTTAGCCCCGACTGGAAACCAGGACGGGACCAAGGAGTGAGGGGCTACGTGACAAGTTAGGCTCCTGAGTCGCGATGCTCGAGTCCCCTTGACGCATTTAACAACAAGTAGGGAGGTGAGATGTATGGGTGAATTTACCATTCTACGCCGCAGAGCCTGCCCCACAGATACCTCAACCGCCGTTAGCCTTTCAGAACTAAGGGGTGAGGGGCTACATGACCAGTTAGGCTCCTAAGTCGCGATGCTCGGGAGTCCCCTTGACGCTCAAATGGCCTTTCGTACCTTGGCTCCGCTTTGGGGAGAGATCGCAGACGAACCAGGCCCGAGGGGCTCGGCTGGGTGGTGTGCATCCGGCATGACCTGCATAGCCCCGTGCCAAGCCCCTCTCGCACGGCACTCCCGAGGGGAGGCGCATAATGAGGCCGACATTGAGCTCTAGGCTCCCCGAGGTTGATGCGCCGGGGCCACCTCGCTTGTTTATCACTAGCGCGGAGCATAGCGCTTCAGTGTGTGTCGGGCATAGCCGCTCCTCGGCAGTGTCGTCAGCCAGCGCGGAGCATGGTGCTCCCATTGGTGCGTGGGAGGGGGCTCCCCTCCGGGAGGAGCCCCCGGGGCGTGTACAGCCCCGCCCTGGCACGTGGCTGGCACGATAGGGCCTGACGAGGTGTATCTGGGCACCCATGAGCCAGCGCGGGACTCACGGGCCCCTACCTCAAGGCGGGTTGCGCCTGGCACTGGGCCTTAACTTGTGATGTGTTCCTGCAAATTTGGTTAGATGTCGATGCTCTACGTCCTCGGTCCCGGCCCTCGAGCGGGGCTCAGCTGTCGCTAGTATGCCAGGTCGTGATGCCGTGGACAAGGCCAGAGGGTGAGGGCTGGAGAGCCAGTAGGAGCCCATGAGTCGCGATGCTCAGGTACCCCCCCTTTAACGTGCAAGCGGCCGACATGAAGGAAGAGGGGTGTCATGGACAGGCACCAAATAACAATCATGATGGGTCAAACGCACAACCCGAATAAGCGCAAGAGGGATACATGCCACTGGGTCTGGCCCGGGTGGCTTGGGGATGATGCAGCCCGAGGGGCGCCCCTAATAAAGTAAACTAGAAACATGAATCAAAAGGGATACATGCCGCAGGGGCGGACCCGTGGCTCGGGAATGATGCAGCCTCAGGGGCGCCCCACCTGAAAATGAAACTCAAGGATGTCACCCGATAATGTTGAAGATGAAGGGATGTCAAGTAGCGGACGTCAGGCGCCATGGAAGCCGATCTTCACGAGCCCCAGGGCCCAGGAGCCTCAGGAGGCTCGAGGCGCCTGGTGGCTCCTCGCGATCATCTCCATCTCCGCTAGGACTGCGGAACGCCTGCCACTTGAGCCTCAAGATGCTCCTCATGAGGCGCCAAGGCGGGCAGCTGCTCGGCAAGCCGTAAGGCATGCGAATGTAGCTGTGGGGTGGACTTCACAGCGCCCACGCGTGAGGGCCAGAGGCGCCTCGAGAGGCGGCTCGGTTGAGCCCTGTATGTCGATGCAGACGCAGCAGCCCACCATCCTCGCCTGGATGGGGAGCTACGGCAGGTAAGCGGCGGCTGCCACTCATGACTCTTGACTCCTGCAACTCCTGAATGATCTTGCTGACGAACTCCTGAGGGTTTGGCCCTCCTTGCCTCGCTCCTTCCTAAGGGAAACGTGCTTTGAAACACGCCTCCAAGTGGTGCCCGAGCGCCTCCCACGTGATCTTAGCAAGGTCGGTGGCCCTCCAGGAGAGAGCCCCCGAGCCTTGCTCGAGGAGGGCGCCGGGCACGCCTTCCTATGCGACAGACGGAGGTGCCCCCTGGACAGGCGCGGACCCTGAGGGGCCTGCCTCCCGAGGGTCGGGCCAGGCGATGTCTTCTTCTTCTTAGGAGCAGCCTCGGGGAGCCTTCTGCTCCTGTGATCTGGGTCTTCAATTGACGCGGCTTAAAAAGCACGCTCCAGGGAACACACTACGTCTCTCTCTTCACAAGGCACCGTGATGACTCCACCGCTTCCTGACATCTTGAGGACATTGTAGCCGTGATGAGTCACGGCCATGAATTTGGCCAGAGCTGGGTACCCGAGGATGGCATTGTATGGCAGGCGAATGTGGGCGACGTCGAAGTCAATGAGCTCAGTGCAGTAGTTGTCGCGCGCCCCGAAGGTGACAGGGAGGCGGACTTGCCCTATCGGAACTGCGGAGCCATCAGTGACTCCAGAGGAAGGCTTGGCTGGCTGAAGCTAATTGTACGGCACTTGGAGATTGTTTAATGTCTCGACAGACAGGACATTGAGCCCTGCTCCACCATCGATGAGGGTCCTGGTGACTTGCACGTTGCTGATGATTGGGGAACAAAGCATCGGGAGGACTCCGGCTGTGGCTGCACACTTGAGCTGATCCGCTGAGCTGAACGTGATGGCGCTTGCTGACCACCTAAGAGGGCGCGTGGCTTCGAGCTTGGGGAGGACTGCATTCACTTCGTGAGCGAACTGCTTGAAGATGCGCTGAGAGGCTGGGGCTTGAGCTCCGCCCAGGACGCAAGCGATTGCGCGCGGCTCCTGGAAGCCCCCAGCCCCCTCATCCTGATGATGGTCTTCATTTCTCCTTGGCTGCGGTGGCAGAGGAGGGAGGCCTGCGTTGCTTTGCGGGCGATCCTCACGAGGCTGATCCCTCCAGCCTCCCTCACGAGGCGGGTCCCTCCAACCTCCCTCGCGAGGCTGATCCTACCAACGGTCCTCGCAAGGTCGGTCACGCCACCCTTGGTGAGGGCCACGGTCTTCCCAACGTCCTGTGCTTCTTCCTCCTCCTCGGCCGTAGCCTCGATCACTGTGGTCGGGGCGTCGACCGATTTGCCCTTGCCGCACGGCCCTGAGCTCTTGGCATTCGTTGGTGTTGTGGGTGTGGAGGTCGTGGTACACGTAGTACCGACTGCCCTTGGAAGACTCAGGCTGATCACTGCCTTGCTTGGTGTCTGGTACTGCCGCGAGCACGGCAGCCCCCTTGCGCTTCACATCCTTGACCTTGGGCTTCTTCTCTTCGGGGTCGGCAGCCGGCAGCTCGAGGAGGGAAAGGCGTCCTTCCTCAGCCCTGGCGCACTTGGTCGCCAAGTTGAACAGCTCCAGGGATGTGCACAGGTCTTCATGCATCGCCAGCTCCTCCTTCATCTTGACATCACGCACACCGTCGGAGAAGGCTGAGATGATGGCTTCCTCGGTTACCTTGGGAATCTTGAGGCGTGCGTTGTTGAAGCGCTGGATGTACTTCTGTAGGGTCTCTCCTGGCAGCTATTTGATGCGGCGCGTCGCTCACGGCAGGAGGCCGGTCGCGAGTGCCTTGGAAGATGGCGATGAAGCGGGTGCGCATCTCGTCCCAGGAGGAGATCGTGCCAGAGCCAGTTCAGAGCCAAAAGCGGCACCGTCCTTGAGCGCCATGGGAAACCAGTTCGCCATGACCTTCTCGTTCCCGTTGGCGGCTTCGATGCCCAGCTCGTAGAGCTGGAGGAACTCCGCAGGGTCGGCCGTGCCGTCGTAGCGAGGAGGCAGGTCTGGCTTGAACTTGCCGGGCCATGCGACGCTGCGTAGCTCGATGGTGAAGGCGCGTCAGCCTGCAGTGGCCACGGGAGGCCTTTGCCGACGGAGGGCTTGATCTTGCGGGTCCCCGTGCGCTGCCGCTCGGAGCAGCGCGAGGTCTTGGCGTGCTGGAGCAGGAGCGCGGTCGTGACGGGCCGGTGCAGGGAGCACTCGGGCAGCTTCTTGGGGGCGAGGGACCTCTTGGCAGCTCTGCTCTTGCTGCGCTGGTGCCAGACGGAGTGGGTTCCGCCCAGAGGCCACGCGCCTTGGGGCCAAGGCGCCTTCTTGAGGGGAAGGCGGCTGAGGCGCACCCGGAGCTTCATCGCCCGCGCAAGGCGGGCGCGGCAATGAGAAGGACGGCGTGGGGGAGCCCCTCGCGGCGCGGACGAGCTCAGCGACGCGGTCGAGCCATCGCTCATAGACGCTGCCGACGGGCGGTAGCGCAGGAGCTCGCTTGCCGCGATGAGCGGCTCGAGCCTCCATGGTAGCGCGAGCGCGCGACGAAGAACCAGCTGGGCGAGCGAGGAGTAGCGGTGCGGCCATCTCGCCACGGATGGATGCCGGGGCGACGCTGCTGCTCGTTCCCGCCGGGCGGTGGCGGCGCATAACAAAGCGACGGGAACGGCGGGGCGGCTTGCCGACGAGGGCGTCTGGGCGACGTGAGTAGCGAGAGCGGCTGGCGCTTAGCGCGGGCCCGACGAAGCGTCGACATGGATGCGAGGCGGCGAAGAACAGGCGGCGGAAGGCGGATTCCGTGCACCCCTACTGGGCGCGCCAAATGTCGGATTTCGGTTCCGCAAACCCTCTAGGTTCAACTCGGGGGTGCACGTGGAGATCTCACCTCCAACCTTCCTACCCCTCGTCGCCTCGCAAGGATCTAAACTACACAAAGAGCAACACAAGGGACACAAGGTTTATACTGGTTCGGGCCACCATTGTGGTGTAATACCCTACTCCAGTGTGTGGTGTGGTGGATTGCCTCAGGGGCTGATGATGAACAGTACAAGGAAGAACAGCCTCGCGATGGTCTGTTCTTGGCCGGTGCGACGAACTGCTAGGGGGAGTTCAATCGCTTCTCTCTCTCTCTTTCTGGATTCAAGATCTCTCTCCTTAGATTCAAGATGCCTCTACCCTGTGGGTGGCTAGTCCTATTTATAGGCAGAGGCCCTGGGCCTCTTCCCAAAGATTGAGCGGAAAGGGTGCCAACAATTGGCCATTTTGAAGGGGAACATCTAGTACACTTATCCTGACAAAAGTCGGTCTCGCCTGCCAAAGGCTCTGACGATGACGCCGGCTTGGGCTCCACGATGACCTCCTTCCTGCCGTTGTGTTGGTCTTGGTCTCGTTGCACCAAAATGGTTGCCTTTGCTTGATGCTCTTGGCCTGCGCTTGCCTCCTTTGCACCAAAGAGGAAATGAGGACACTGCGCGGGCTGGCGCCCGCCTGGCGCCCTTGGTCGTCATGGCTTGCGTCATGGGCACCTCGTGAGGTACCCCGCCTTGATCTCTCCGCCTCCTCATGAGCCAGCCCGACGAGGCCGTGCACGAGGAAGCTTCCTGTCATCCGCCCATGAGGCTTGGCCCCTCACGAGGGTCTTGAGCTTGTGCTGATGAAGATGGGCCGTAGTGGGCCACCCCTTGAGCCATGCCGCAGGACGCGGGCAGGCAAGTCTGGGTACCCCCGTTCCTAGAACGCCGACAAGCTCAAGCCTATGTGAGGAGAGAGATGTGAAAAAGTAAGGGGAGTGAGTTCTCACGCAAGAGCCTAGCTATATACGCATTCCTAGGTAAATGCAATAAAATATGAAGAAAGAGATAGACAGGAGATGGAAAAAAGTACTAATACAATAGCCAACCTTTTTTTTTTTGCGGGAAACAGCCAACCTTATGGCCCACACTATTGTATGGGTGCATATAGATGATGGCTATAGATGACATGGCAGTTCCTTATAGCCATCGGCTGGCTATATTATTAACCATGCTCTAATGCATTTTACAAAATTGCCTTTGACTATTGACAAGATTAATAGTACATGAGATGTATAATGTGAAAATTATATCATTGGAAGCTCCTTTCACATATGAATTTGATAGTATGCTTTTGTGTAAGTTGCATGTCATATATTATTACTCTAACATTTGGTCAAAGTTAGCCTCGGAAAACGCATTAGGCCATGTATAGTAGATGGAAGGAGGGAGTAGTAGTGGAAGTGGATCCTCTGACATAGGTATCCCTGCATTACCCTCCCTTTCGGTCACTTACTGGCGGACCCCATGCTTGCTAGGCCCCGCATGTCAGTTACTCAATGGGTTCGACCACGTTAGGGGATCCTCATCCGTAGTATACTCCCTCGCGAAAGCAACAAGAAGGATGTACAGTTAAAACAGATTGACCGGTCGTCACCGGAACCACTATTCACACCAGAACCTTCGCTGCTCAGCCTACGCCAGCCACTGCCCCAAAACCACACCTCCTCTCCAACCCATTCCCCCACCTTTCGATCCCCTAGCCCACATCAAGCGTCCCCTAGTTCGCCGGAAAGCCATGGTGCGCCGCAAGATCACGTACTACAAGATGCTGACACCGGAGCGCCGCGCAGAAATCGCGCCGGCGGTCGGCACCACAGACCTCTGTTCCCAAGCTCGCTTTGCGGTGGGCCAATCCCCGAGTTCTCTGGAGCCAATATACAAGGAGGAGGAAGCTGATCCACTGTTCATGGTGGAGGTCGCGGCGCAGAAGGCCCCCGATGGGTATGAGACGATGGACGTCGACTTCGTGCCGGCGTCCGCGTCCCCCATAGTGCAGGCGGACCAGAGGTTCAACCTGGCGATACTAAAGGAGGACCGGGAGGCAGAGGCTCAACTCGACATGGAGCGCGCGCATGCCGCTGCCATCTAGGCTCTCCTGCAGGAGGAACCGGATGTTGTGGATGTGAACCGGGCGGCGGAGGCTCAACTTGATGCAGAGCGCGCAGATGCCGCTGCCATCGAGGACCTCCTGCAGGCAGAACCGGACGTCCTGGACTTGAGCCGGGAGGCGGAGACTCAACTCGACGCGGAGCGCGTGGATGCCGCTGCCATCGAGGCCCTCCTGCAGGCGGATCCGGACGTCCTAGACTTGAACCAGGCGGTGTTCTCGTCCGTGCAGAGCGTCCGCACGCTCCGCTTGAATGAGTAGCTGGAGGCTGAGGACAACCACGGTGCAGAGACACACTTCGGCAACTACGGCTGGTTCGCGCCGGCAGCCAAAGACGACGAGGCCGTCTCGTTCCACGAGCAATGATAGTTTGTCTTTATGTTGTTGTTTTTAGGGATCTTTTGCTCTGTAAAACATATATTTTTATGCAAGTCGCCTGACTTTCATCATTTTGGTCAGTCTACCATTTCAGGCGGTTGGATGAATATCCTACATATCCTAACCCTTCTTCCTCACCTCTTCTTCTACCCCAACAAACCACCGCATGGGCCGGTTGGATAAACATATTGTATGAGGGTGCGTTCCCTTGGTTGGGTTTGCAGTGTGCAGGAGTGACTGTGTGAGGGTGCGGTGCTACCACGACAACCATGCGCAAGTGTACCTCCTTTTCATTTTGAAAATTTTAGGCAAGCTTGGCAAAAATTTGTGGCGAAGTATGGCAATGCAAGGCCTAGACCCAAACAGGATACAAGTACGTACGTACTAGGAGTACTAGTGTTAAAAAACAAAGGCAGGGATTTTCCTTTGCGGATTAATCAATCCAAATCCTCGTTTGACGTGTCAATTAATGCATATTTTTCTTCAAAGCCCAAAGAGCTAACCATCTCACTCCTCATCGCTTGATTAATGCAGCGCCATGCAAACCAACCTTCTCACTTCCGCATGCATGCAAGGGTATATTAATGTCCTTGGTTGCTAGTACGAGGCAAACCCCATCAATTTTGCCTCGGTTAGTGTTAGTGGGCTTTTGCAAATTGTAATTTTGATATACTAGCCTTGTGTACAAAAAAATGGAGTTAGTAACTATTTGACTTCCTTCCCCATTGCGGTGACGTTGACGATATCTCGAACATTGTGGTTTGGCGAAGTGCGTTCGACGGAGAACACCATTGAGGGAGACCACGGTAAGTCATATGCAAGTGCCGCCTGCAAGCCAAGACAACCGCCTTATTTGTGTCGGCATTCTGGGAACGGGGGTCCCCAGACTTGCCTACCTGCGGCCAGGAGGCCCAGCACGGCCCATCTTCATCAACGCAAGCTCAAGACCCTCGCGAGGGGCCAAGCCTTGCGGGGCGGACGGCAAGGAGCTTCCTCAGGCACGGCCTCGTCAGGCTGGCTCATGAGGAGGCGGATAGTTCAAGGCAGAGTACCTCGCGAGGTGCCCATGACGCAAGACATGACGACCAAGGGCGCCAGTCGGGCGCCAGCCCGCGCAGTGTCCTCCTTTCCTCTTTGGTGCAAAGGGAGCAAGCACAGGCGAGACCATCAAGCAAAGGCATCCATTTCGGTGCAACAAGACCAAGACCAGCCCAACGGCTGGAAGGGAGTCATCGTGGAGCCCAAGCAAAGGCCATCACGAGCCTTTGGCGGCGAGGTCCAACTTTAGTCAGGATAAGTGTACCCGCTGTTCCCCTTCAAAATGGCCAATTGTTGGCGCCCTTCCCGCTCAATATTTGGGAAGAGGCCCAGGGCCTTCGCCTATAAATAGGAGTAGCCACCCCCAGGGCAAAAAGGGGGGGAGGAAGAAAGGGGAGAGAGATCCGAATCCTCATCAAGAAACCAGTAGCTAGAGCGACTGAACACCACCTAGCAGTTCATCGCACCCGCCAAGAATAGGCCCTCACGAGGCTGTTCTTCCTTGTATTGTTCCTCATCAGCCCAAGAGGCAATCCACCACACCACACACTGGAGTAGGGTATTACACCACAATGGTGGCCCGAACCAGTATAAATCTTGTGTCTCTTGTGCTGTTCCGTTTAGTAGTTTAGGTCCCAGCGATCCAACGAGGTGCGAGACGGTGGAGGGTTGGATCTCCGCGCGCACCCCAGTGTTCGAACCTTAAGGGTCTGCCGGAACCCGAAATCCAACATTTGGCGCGCCAGGTGTGCCGGAATCTGCCTTTCGTCGCCTTGTTCTTCGCCGACCCCCGCAACCATGTCTGACGCCCGCCGGGCCCACGCTGAGCGCCGAGCCGCCCTCGCCTCCCATGTCGCCCAGACAGCTCCCGTCGGCGGGCGCCCTCGTCGTTCCCCGTCACCAGCCGTCAACGCCGCCACCGGCCCGGCGGGGAACGAGCAGCAAGCATTGTCCCAGCACCCGTCCATGAGGTGGGACGGCCGCACCGCCACGCCTTCGCTCACCCCCGCTGGTTCTTCGTCACGCGCGCCCCGTGCGGCCATGGAGGCCCGAGCTGCGCTCATCGCGGCAAACGAGCTCCTGCGCTACCGCCCCGTCGACGACGTCTACGAAGAATGGCTCGACCGAGTCGCCGAGCTCGTCCACGCCGCAGGAGGCGCCCCCACACCGTCCGCCTCGCTGCACCGCACCCCGCCCCACGAGGGCGATGAAGCTCCCGGGGCACCTCAGCCGCCTCCTCCTCAAGAAGGCGCCTTGGCCCCAAGGCACGCGGCCCCTGGGCGGAACCCGTTCCGCCAGGCGCCGGCGCGGCAAGAGCAGAGCTGTCAAGAAGTTCCTCGCCCACGAGAAGCTGCCCGAGAGCTCCCCGCTCCAGCACGTCAGGACCCTGCTCTGCCCCCAGCCGCGGCGCAAGGAGGCCCGCAGGACCAAGCTCTCTGTCATCCGAGGCCCCAGCGCCACGGCGGGCTGCCGCGCCGCCTCCGAAGGCGCAGCGTCGCGTAGCCCGCCAAGTTCAAGCTGCACCTGCCTCCTCGCTCGACGGCACAACTGACCCTACGGAGTTCCTCCAGCTCTACGAGCTGGGCATCGAGGCTGCCAATGGGGACGAAAAGGTCATGGCGAACTGGTTTCCCATGGCGCTCAAGGACGGAGCCCGCACTGCTCCTGACCGCCCTGAGCACGATCTCTTCTGGGCCGAGATGCGCACCCGCTTCATCGCCAACTTCCAGGGTACTCGCGACCGGCCACCCGCCGTGAGCGACATGCGCCGAATCAAGTAGCAGCCAGGGGAAACCCTGCAAAAGTATATCCAGCGCTTCAACAACGCTACGCCTCAAGATCCCTGGGTAATGGAGGAGGCCATCATCTCGCTTTCTCCGACGGCGCGTGACGCCAAGATGAAGGAGGAGTCTGGCGATGCATGAAGACCTGTGCACCTCCTTGAGCTGTTCAACTTGAGACCAAGTGCGCCAGGGCTGAGGAGGGCGCCCCTCCTCGAGCTGCCCGCCGGGATCCCAAAGAAAAGAATTCCAAGGCCAAGGACGCTGGCGCAAGGGGCTGCCGACTCATGGCTGAACCAGACACTGCGAGGCAGATCTGCCCGAGTCCTCCAAGGGTAGTCGGTACTGCGTGTACCACGACCTCCACACCCACAACACCAATGAATGCCAAGAGCTCCGGGCCGTACGCGAAGGAAGGGTCGGCAGACGCCCCGAGCGCAGCGACCGGGGCTACGGCCGAGGAGGAGGAAGCAATGCAGGACGCTGGGAAGACCGCGGCCCGCGCCAGGGGTGGCGCGACCAACCTCGCGAGGACCGTTGGCAAGACCTGCCTTGCGAGGGAGGCTGGAGGGATCAGCCTCGCGAGGATCGCCCGCAGGGGAACGCAGGCCTCCCTCCGCTGCCGCCGCAGCCAAGGAGAAATGAGGACCGTCATCAGGACGAGGGGGCTGGGGGCTTCCAGGAACCGCGTGCGATTTTCTGCATCCTGGGCGGAGCTCAAGCCCCAGCCTCTCAGCGCATCTTCAAGCAGTTCGCCCACGAAGTGAATGCAGTCCTCCCAAGCTCGAGGCATGCGCCCTCTCGGTGGTCGGCGTGCGCCATCACGTTCAGCTCAGCGGATCAGCTCAAGTGCGCGGCCACAGCCGGAGTTCTCCCGATGCTTTGTTCCCCAATCATCAGCAATGTGCTGGTCACCAAGACCCTCATCGATGGCGGGGCAGGACTCAACATCCTGTCCGTGGAAACATTCAACAATCTTCAAGTGCCTTATAGTCAGCTTCAGCCAACCAAGCCTTTCTCCGGAGTCACCGACGGCTCCACGGTCCCGATTGGGCAGGTCCGCCTTCCTGTCACCTTTGGGGCTCGCGACAACTACCGCGCCAAGCTCATCGACTTCGACGTCGCCCACATTCGCCTGCCAAACAACGTCATCCTCGGGTACCCGGCGCTGGCCAAATTCATGGTCGTAACCCACCACGGCTACAACGCCCTCAAGATGCCAGAAGCGGCGGGTCATCACGGTGCCTTGTGAAGAGAGAGACGCAGCAGTGCTCCACGAGCGAGCCTTTCAGCCGCATCGCTAGAAGACCTGACCACAAGCAGCAGGAGGCCTCCCGAGGCCGCACTCCAAGAAGAAGAAGACATCGACCGCCTGGCTCCTCAAGAGGCAGGCCCCTCAGGCCCGCGCCCGGCCAGGGGAGCCTCCTTCCATCGCGATAGGAAAGGCTGGCGCCCTCCTCAGCCGGGCTCGGGGCTCTCCCGGAGGGCCGCCGACCTCGCCAAGGTCACGAGGGAGGCGCTTGGGCACCACGTGGGGCGTGCTTGAAGCACGCTTCCATAAGCGTGAGCAAGGCAAGGAGGGCCGAACCCTCGGGGAGTTCGCAGCAAGGCCATTTAGGAGCTCAGGAGTCAAGGGTCATGAGGGGCAGCCGCCGCCTGCTCACTGTGGCCCCCATCCAGCGAGGATGGTGGGCTGCTTGCGTCTGCATCGACATACCAGGCTCAACCGAGCCGCATCTCAAGAGCGCCTGCCTCGCGAGTGGGGCGCTATGCAGGGCCCGCCCACAGCTACGTCGCGCATGCCTCACGGCCGCCAAACGCGGCTGCTGCGCACCACATCTCATGAGGGCCATCCCGAGGCTCGAGAGGTCGGAACGCCACAGCCTCGGGCGGAGATGGAGATGGCCCCGAGGAGCCGCCAGGCGCCTCGGATCCTCCCAAGGCCCCGGCCTGGGGCTCGTGAGGATCGGCTCCCGCAGCCCACCGAGTCTGCTACACCAACACCCCTTCGTCCTCAACATCACCAGGTGACATCTTTAAGTTTTATTCCCGGCTGGGAGCGCCTTCAGGGCCGCATTATTCCCAGGGCGCGTGGGTCCGTCCCTGCGGCATGTATCACTTTTATTTCATGTCATTAGCCTATCCTGTTGGGGGCGCCTCGGCTGCATCATCCCCAAGCCGCTCGGGCCTGTCCCAGTGGCATGTATCCTTCTTACGCTTTCCTTAGGGTTATGCTCTCACCCATCATGCTTGTTATTTGGTGCCTTTTCCGGGTGACGGAATCTTGCACGTTAAGGGGTGCTCGAGCATCGCGACTCGGGCTCCCACCAGCTCTCCGCCCTCACCCTCTGGTCTTGTCCATGGCATCGCGACACAGCTTGCCAATGACACAGTGAGACCAGCCCGAGAGCCGGACCCGAGGACGAGAGTTTCATCATCTAATCCAGCTTGCGCGTTAAAGGGGGGTGCCCGAGCATCGCGACTCAGGATCCTACCGCTCTCCGTCCCTCACTCTCTGGTCTTGTCCATGGCATCGCGACCGGCTTGCCAATGACGGCCGAGACCAGCCCGAGCCGGACCCGAGGACGTGAGTTTCACATCTAACCCAGCTTATGCTTAAAGGGGGTGCTTGAGCATCGCGACTCAGGGCTCCTACCGCACTCTGCCCTCACCCTCTGGTCTTGTCCATGGCATCGCGACTGGCTTGCCAAGAACGGCCGAGACCAGCCCGAGAGCCAGGACCAAGACGAGAGCACCGCATCCGCCAAATTTGCAGGAACACACGCCAAGATAAGGCCTAGAGCCAGCGCAACCCGCTTGAGGTAGGGCCCGTGAGCCTCTGCTACTGGCTCACGGGTGCCCCAACACACCTCACGAGGCCACTCGCGCCTCCCCAAGCAACTAATGGCAGTACTAACGATCGCCACGGCGAGCTCTTTTTCCTTTTGTGGTGAACCTGCAGGGTCCCTCCAAGGAGCACGAAACGACCTCACCACGCAATCTCTCGCCGGCCTAGGCACGGACCTAGCGCCGCACCAGGAAGCATTGTCCTGACCCTCGAGATAAGTCACCCCCCGGACACACTAGTTATCGCAACACCATCCCCACACTCAATGCAACCCCGTGTTAGCAACGTCGCTCTCCTTTCTCACCGAATGATGGCTACTTGAGCGCCAAGGGGACCCCCTGAGCATCGCGACTCAGGGCTCTTACGGACCTCGGGCCGCCACCTCCCAGCCTTGACCACGGCATCGCGACCTGGCATACCAGCGACGGCTGAAGCCGCCTTGGGACTGGGACCTGTCGGCGCAGAGCATCAGGCCCTCGTGAGGACTGAAAGGAGGAAACTGAGCTAGAACAGAATGAGCATCTCGCCTTTGCCGCTCATAAAAGGATTATATTGATGATTGAGCTACAAACATCTTACAAGCCCCTGTGGGGTATATTCTTGGCCCCTCGCAGGAACAAAAGGCGCGCATCCTAAGGAATCCTAACTACAGGGGGCATCGCGGCAGATGCCATCATCAACAGTGGGCCACCCGGTCCGGCGCCAACCCCATCCAGATCAGGGGCGGCGACGGCCTGACGAGCCCGCCCTGCTCCAGGAGCGGCGCAGGCTCGGAGGCTTGTAGCAGTCGTCGCTCGTCTCCGGCATCGCGAAGAGCTCGGCGGAGTCGCTGGATCTTCCGGCGCCTTCGTCGCCTGAGGACCGGCCAAGGGGGCGATTGGCCGGCCTCTGTCTCACCGCAGCCGGATCCCGACCACCTCTCCCGGGGCAACACTCTAGCCGACGACCCTCCGCGTCGAAGACCTTGAAGGACATCACCGAAGCACCATCGTACTCCAGGTGGATCGTGAGGGCGCCCCTCGTCCTGCAGACCCGGGCGACCTCGCCCCAGCCTCGAGTCATGAAGACCTCGCCGGGGCACCATCGCGACCTCTGCCCGGCCACAGGGTGCCGCAGCCGGGCGTTGCTGCAGAGTCCCAGGGGTTCCCCACGGACGACGAGAGGAGAAGAAAGAAGGAAGACGAATCCAAGATTTAGGAGGCGTGGCGGCGTGAAGCACGAACTCCCGGCAGAGCCTCGGCGTGGACTCCGGGGAAGACGACACCTTGACCCGCCGGGCGCGTGCCGCGCCGCTCGTGGCGCCTGCGCCGCCTCCTTCAGAGCCGCCAATGTGCGCAGACAAGGGAAGAGGAAACTTGGTGGCGGCCGCCGCACACAGAACACGGGCGCCACTGGCGAGCGCCTTGCCACGACACTGAAGGCAAGCCGCTTTTTTGGGGAGCAGGTCAGATCCTCTTGAGGAGCCTTTCCCTTCTCTTCCGTGGAGAACCGCGGATCGGAGCCATGGCAACCAGACGAAACAAGGAGGAGGAGAAGCAGAAGGATAGACTGGAAGGGCGCACGCCATTCCGTACTTATAGCCGGCGAAGGCCAACCGTCGGCCTCCACGATCACCGGTAATCATGATCAACTCTGCATGCAGGGACTTGTCGAATCCGGGTGGTTACCGAGGCATCGTGGGGAAGCAGAGGCGCACACATCCAATCAACCGCCATGCGGTGCCCAAGGCCGCAGGCTGTTAGGGCCCGCGACGCTTCGCACTTGCCCTTTCGCCTCTCTGCTCGGCCAAGTTCGGGCGCCCGTGGGCCGGGCTCTGTCGGCGTTACGGGAACGGGGTCCCCATACTTGCTCGCTGCGGCCTGCGGCGTGGCTCGAAGGAGGCCCAAGACGCCCATCTTCATCAACGCAAGCTCAAGACCCTCGCGAGGGCCAAGATTCATGGGCGGACGGCAAGGAGCTTCCTCAGGCACGGCCTCATCAGGCTGGCTCATGAGGAGGCGGAGAGTTCAAGGCAGGGTACCTCGCGAGGTGCCCATGACGCAAGACATGATGACCAATGGCGCCAGTTGGGCGCCAGCCCACGCAGTGTCCTCCTTTCCTCTTTGGTGCAACGGGAGCAAGCGCAGGCGAGAGCATCAAGCAAAGGCATCCGTTTCGGTGCAACAAGACCAAGACCAGCCCAACGGCTGGAAGGGAGTCATCATGGAGCCCAAAGAGGCGTCATCACCAGAGCCTTTGGCAGGCAAGGACCAACTTTAGTCAGCATAAGTGTACCCGCTGTTCCCCTTCAAAATGGGCAATTGTTGGTGCCCTTCCCGCTCAATATTTGGGAAGAGGCCCAGGGCCTTCGCCTATAAATAGGAGTAGCCACCCCCAGGGCAAAAAGGGGGGGAGGAAGAAAGGGGAGAGAGATCTGAATCCTCATCAAGAAACCAGTAGCTAGAGCGACTAAACACCACCTAGCAGTTCATCGCACCCGCCAAGAATAGGCCCTCATGAGGCTGTTCTTCCTTGTATTGTTCCTCATCAGCCCAAGAGGCAATCCACCACACCACACACTGGAGTAGGGTATTACACCACAATGGTGGCCCGAACCAGTATAAATCTTGTGTCTCATGTGCTGTTCCGTTTAGTAGTTTAGGTCCCAGCGATTCGGCGAGGTGCGAGACGGTGGAGGGTTGGATCTCCGCGCGCACCCCAGTGTTCGAACCTCAAGGGTCTGCCGGAACCCGAAATCCGACAATTTGCATCCAGGAAGTCCGTTGAACCAAAGGACGCGTAAATGTGCTAGTACTACTAGTACACAATAGCGTCGTCCGTCCAGCTTAGTGCGGTGAGGTGGTTTCTCGAAGAAGACAATGGAGAAGCAGAGTCAGCAAAGAGTGAAATGATGGCTGCTTCGTCTATGCTTTGTGATTTGACGCCTCACTGCTTTGTGATTTGTGATAGAAGGGACAGGGGAGTAGACCCTGTGCTCTATACTGTACATGCGTCCAAGCATGGAAGAAAGAGGAGAGATGTTGCATTTTTCTATTCCTTCAATCAATCAATCAGGGAGCTTCGGTTCCATCTTTTTGGCTTTGACAGCACCGTCCACCATGGTTCTCATTGATGCCAAAAGCTATTTTCACATTTGGCTACACATTGTGGATGCCGTTAACCGTACCACTTGGTTTTGCTCCTGTGTGCTATCTATACAAATCTCAATTATATTCATCTAAAAAATTATAGAATCAAGATTAGTAAAAATGAGGTGATTTTGCCACGTGGATGGTGGGGGAGGTTTCTTATTTTTAGAGGACGTTGGCCTGGCGGTTTGCTAACATGCGGTCCCACGTGTTAGTGCTTTACCAAGCCGATCCGCGTCCCACATGAGGCAGAACAACGGCAGAAGCAACACGTGGTTAACTTGAAGAAGATGAGGGAGAAGCGGATTCAACAACAAGTGAAATGATGGTTGCTTCGTCCCTCCAACTTCTCTTTTTAGCATTATTACTTCGTCCCTCCAACTTAACTGCGGGAAAGGTGCAACTTTGTGATTTGATGCCTCATTGCTCATTACTACGCCGGCGCCATGACTGGGGTGCTTCACCCATGCTACTCTGCACTGTATTTCAGTATGGCACGTGGACCAGGTAGCTTGATTTCCCACATGTGGGTGAAAGGGACTAGAACATTTATGAAAGCGAGCGCTCCACTCTTACGACGGAGGAGTACACGATACGGCGGCCCAGTGAACTATTACTTGTACTGCATAGTACTTTTTTAGAGAAAAGGCCAGGGCCCGACTTTATAAATAAAGCCACATGGCAGCGTCACAGGAAACCGAACAGGAGCGAAACCAGCTATCAAGACAACGCATAGAGTGCACGAAGCGAAAAGTTTGAGAGTAACCAAAGAAGGAAGGATACTGGCAACTACCATACACGGCGCGCAGGCCGGAAAGGAAAGAGACCTAAACTCCGCAAACAGCACCACCAGGATTAGACGACGGGATCCCGCCCGGAGATGAGAGATGCCGAAGCCCGAATTTTGACGATGAGCAGGTCCAGGGCATCCCGATCAACCTCCTTAGTCAATGATCTCCACTGCTGCAATAATATACATGATTTGAAAAGAACGTCAGCAGGCTTAGATGGGAAGATATGCTCAATAGTAAATTTGACTGCATAGTACTATAGTACTATAGTTTTGCTGTTTCGCACGATCCATCGATACAAACCCGATTAAACAGGAAAGGGCAGGATTTTTCCTGCGCAGTAGATGATACTGGCCATACATTTCAAAGGCAATTTTAATTTATGCAAACTTAATAATTAAGTAACAATATGATATCTAGTAAAACTAAAAACACATATGATTTATTGTGTTAGAGTGTAGTAGTATTGTTGTATTGCATAGTTGTTAGATGTAACATGCGAGAACGTGTGAAGATGTAGTTTTGGAGGGCCTACAGAGAGAAAAGCCTAATACAGTCACTGGACTTCAGAACACGCTCATTACGGTCACTATATACGTTTTGCGGTGATTATACGGTCACTTGCTCACCGTTCAGGATCGGATTGCACTCCGTTGACCGGCCAAATAGTCTGCGTGACACCATGTTGACTAGTTAAATTGACCATGTTCTTGTGGGTCCAGCCTGTCAGTTCGCATAGGAAAAGCTCAGATAAGCACAAATTTACGCATGCGCGACAAGACTCCAACCTGTGCGCGGGAACCACCTGGTTGTGTATGTGTCTGTCAGGGCCTGATGTGTGCGCATGCACGTGTAGGTTGAGCACTTGCGCGTGAGAGTGTGTGTTGGTCGTGTGGTGTGTGCATGCATGCACGCATGTGTGCGTGTGAGTGTTGTGTGCGTGCATGGCTGCGTGTGAGTGTTGCATGCGTGCATGGCTACATGTGTTCGTGTGAGTGTTGCGTGCATGCAGTTCGTGTGCATGCGTGCGTGTGTGTATAATCACCACACCAGCTTGTGTGTTAAAACAGACGGCTCAGCATACCAATACAAGGCCACCTTGTCCGGTGTGCCCGCGGTCATGACTTCGAACCACCGTCCAATATTTTTTTGTCATTTGTTTTCATTCTTACTAGCAAGATGCCCGTGCGTTGCACGTAACATCAAGATGCATTTGTATGACTAGTTTATCTTGTGAGAGAAAAGGATGAACGAGGGAAGGCCTTATTTGCAAATGTGGAGAGGTGTGTGGGTACCTTTTTGCAAAATTGCCATAGTTTCCTTCCTATCCGTCAGATATAAATCGAACGACCTATATTGCAGGACGGCAGGCACACCATCATCACCAACTCTGTTTTTTATAAGAGTGTAGATTAGATACAAGCCGATAGGTGGGACCAATGATAGTGAGATAATGTGATGCAACACTAGAGGTGCCACGTGGATCGTTTAACTGGTCAACTAGTCATGTATTGAGCAAATACAGAGCTGTACGGTGAGCCCGTGACTGTATAATAACCACAAAACGTAAATGGTGACCATAATGAGTGGATTCTGAAGTCCAATGTATGTATCGAGCTTTCGCTTCAAATACAATGATCTTCATTGTATATATCGCGAGAGAATGATGAGACATGCGTGAATGTGTTGGTGCATACTTTTAAAGGACCTGGATATAGTTTGTGTGCGTACGTGAAAGGGCGTATAGGGGGTTGATGTCGCTTGAAGCTACATCGGTATTTCCCCAAAGAGGAAGGGATGATGCAGCACAGTGGCGGTAGGTATTTCCTCAGATATGAAACCATGGTTACCGAACCAGTAGGATAACCAAGCAACACAATGTAAACAGCCCCTGCACACAGATAACAAATCCTCGCAACCCGACGTGTAAAAGGGGTTGTCAATCCCTTCCAGGGTACGACGCCTCAAGATAGGCAAACAGACATGAGATAAATTTGTAGTAATTTGATAGATAGATCGCAAATAAAATAAATCGAAATAAAATGCAGCAAGGTATTTTTGTATTTTTGGTTTAATTGATCTGAAAATAAATGCAAGAGAAAAGTAGATCGCAAAGGCAAATATATGAGAAAGAAGACCCGGGGGCCGTAGGTTTCACTAGTGGCTTCTCTCGAGAAAAATAGCAAACGGTGGGTAAACAAATTACTGTTGGGCAATTGATAGAACTTTGAATAATCATGACGATATCCAGGCAATGATCATTATATAGGCATCACGTCCAAGATTAGTAGACTGACTCCTGCCTGCATCTACTACTATTACTCCACACATCGACCGCTATCCATCATGCATCTAGTGTATTAAATTCATGGAGAAACGAACTAATGCTATAATAACGATGACATGATGTAGACAAGATCTATCTATGTAGAGATAGACCCCCATCTCTTTATCCTTAGTAGCAATGATACATACGTGTCGGTTCCCTTTCTGTCACTCGGATCAAGCACCGTAAGATCGAACCCACTACAAAGCACCTCTTCCCATTGCAAGATAAATAGATCAAGTTGGCCAAACAAAACCCAAATATCAGAGAAGAAATATGAGGCTATAAGCAATCATGCATATAAGAGATCAAAGAAACTCAAATAACTTTCATGGATATAAAAAGATATAACTAATCATAAACTCAAAGTTCATCAGATCCCAACAAACACACCACAAAAAGAGGTACGTCATATGGATCTCCAAGAGACCATTGTATTGAGAATCCAGCGAGAGAGAGGAAGCCATCTAGCTACTTACTACGGACCCGAAGGTCTACAAAGAACTACTCACGCATCATCGGAGAGGCATGATACGTCTCCAACGTATCTATAATTTTTTATTGTTCCATGCTATTATATTATCTGTTTTGGATGTTTATGGGCTTTATTAAACACTTTTATATTATTTTTGGGACTAACCTATTGACCCAGAGCCCAGTGCAGCCTCTGTTTTTCCCTTGTTTCAGTGTTTCGAAGAAAAGGAATATCAAACGGGGTCAAAACAGAATGAAACCTTCTGGAGAAGTTATTTTTGGAAGGAAAACTACCCAATAGACTAGGAGTGCACGTTAGGAAAGAAACGAGGGAGCCACGAGGCAGGGGGCGCGCCCACCCCCCTGGGCGCGCCCTCCACCCTCGTGGGTCCCTCGTGGCTCCCCTGACGTACTTCTTCCTCCTATATATACCCATATACCCTAAAACGATCAGGGAACAGAATGATCGGGAGTTCCGCCGCCGCAAGCCTCTGTAGCCACCAAAAACCTCTCGGGAGCCTGTTCCGGCACCCTGCCTGAGGGGGGAACCCTCACCGGTGGCCATCTTCATCATCCCGGCGCTCTCCATGACGAGGAGGGAGTAGTTCACCCTCGGGGCTGAGGGTATGTACCAGTAGCTATGTGTTTGATCTCTCTCTCTCTCTCTCTCTCTCTCTCTCTCTCTCTCTCGTGTTCTTGATTTGGCATGATCTTGATGTATCGCGAGCTTTGCTATTATAGTTGGATCTTTATGTTGCTTCTCCCCCTCAACTCTCTTGTAATGGATTGAGTTTTCCCTTTGAAGTTATCTTATCGGATTGAGTCTTTAATGATTTGAGAACACTTGATGTATGTCTTGTCGTGCGTATCTATGGTGACAATGGGATATCACGTGACTCATTTGATGTATGTTTTGGTGATCAACTTGCGGGTTCCGCCCATGAACTTATGCATAGGGGTTGGCACACGTTTTCATCTTGATTCTCCGGTAGAAACTTTGGGGCACTCTTTGAGGTTCTATGTGTTGGTTGAATAGATGAATCTGAGATTGTGTGATGCATATCGTATAATCATACCCACGGATACTTGAGGTGACATTGGAGTATCTAGGTGACATTAGGGTGTTGGTTGATTTGTGTCTTAAGGTGTTATTCTAGTACGAACTCTAGGGCTATTTGTGACACTTATAGGAATATCCCAACGGATTGATTGGAAAGAATAACTTTGAGGTGGTTTCGTACCCTACCATAATCTCTTTGTTTGTTCTCCGCTATTAGTGACTTTGGAGTGACTCTTTGTTGCATGTTGAGGGATAGTTATATGATCCAATTATGTTATTATTGTTGAGAGAACTTGCACTAGTGAAAGTATGAACCCTAGGCCTTGTTTCCTAGCATTGCAATACCCTTTACGCTCATTAGTTACCTTGCTGTTTTTATATTTTCAGATTACAAAAACCTATATCTACCATCCATATTGCGCTTGTATCACCATCTCTTCGCCGAACTAGTGCACCTATACAATTTACCATTGTATTGGGTGTGTTGGGGACACAAGAGACTCTTTGTTATTTGGTTGCAGGGTTGTTTGAGAGAGACCATATTCATCCTACACCTCCCACGGATTGATAAACCTTAGGTCATCCACTTGAGGGAAATTTGCTACTGTCCTACAAACCTCTGCACTTGGAGGCCCAACAACGTCTACAAGAAGAAGGTTGTGTAGTAGACATCAAGCTCTTTTCTGGCGCCGTTGCCGGGGAGGTGAGTGCTTGAAGGTATATCTTTAGATGTTGCAATCGGATCTTTTTGTTTCTTGTTTTAGCACTAGTTTAGTTTATAAAAGAAAACTACCAAAAAAATGGAATTGAGTTTGTCTCATACGCTTCATCCTTTTAATATCTTTCGTTAGTATGATGGAAAGGAAAATTGTGCCAAAGTGTTAGAAGAAGAATGCATTAAAATGTTTGGCACTAAATCTTTGAATGATGATCATGATTGCAATGTTGTTAGTATGAACTCCTTGAATATCCATGGTACTAATGATGATTGCACTAGTTATGATGAAAATGTCTCCTATAAACATGTCAATTTTTGTCGAGTGCATTGGGTTTGCAAGTACACACCAAATAGGGAAGATAGATATTGCAAGAGGCATAAGCATTTAAAAACTAAATGGTTGCAAGAAAGGCTAGATGCATGTGCTAAAAATTTAAACTTTATTAGCCATACTTGTGAACTTTGCAATGAACGTGATCATTTCAGTACCCAATGGAAATTGTTTCATGATCGTATCGTGTCCAAAAATTGTGATGACTTGATTTCCCTTGCACATCATAATGAACTTAGTTTTCTCTTGGGATATGAAGAAATGAAACGTATAACTAAGCATATTCCAAAATTTTCCCTTGACAGAGTTCTTCATTTTGATCTAGAGGAAATTTATATGTATTGTGCGGTGAATTGCATTGAAAATCCTTATATTGCCAATTACATAAAAATAAGAAAACAAATAGAAGATGAATATAATACTAACGAAAGGGAAGAGACTTCCCAATATCCTCCTATTATTTCTTATGATGAATCAGGTAATGAGGAGGAGCCTTCTATTCAACCAATCTCATTAATAAGGAGCTCAAAAAAGAGGATTGTACCCACACATGATGTGGTGAAGAAGAAGAAAAGAAAAGTAAGAGAGGTAAAAAGGTATCTCTCCCAAATAATGTTGCTCCTATTATTGTTGTGCCTCATGAAAATGAATCAAAAATAATTGTGGAAGATGATGCACTTGATGATGATCTCGTTATGCCTATTGATTGTTGTGATGATTTTGATTGGGAAGATAATGATACTTCTTATGATCTTGAAAATCTTTTTGGCACTTGCTTGGAAGAATATGATAATTGCTATACTATTGGTGCTTCCATACTATTAATGATGAGAGTGATTATGCTTATGATATGAAAAGGCCCAAGCTTGGGGAAGCTATGTTTGATGAGGATGACATATTTGAGAATATATTTGCTGAAATTAATGTTTGTCCCAAGCTTGGGGATGCTATGTTTAATGAAGAAGATATTTTTAGCCTCCCAAGTTTTGATATGCAAAGTTGTTATGATGATAGCATGCCTTCTACTTATGATGATTATATTGATGAAAGTGGGTTTGGAAGAGTGTCAACTTTAGGAAGTAATGATCCCACTATTTTGGAGGATGTTGAATCTTATAATATTTATGGAAGTGGATTTGGAGAGGTCATGACTTTATTTAGTGATGTATCCACTATTTTGAAAGAGGTTTCAATTGATTATGATGAGAACAAAGTTTCTACTTATGATGATTATTGTGATGAAACTTATGATATAAAAACTAGTGATGATTATATTTATAAAACTTGTCATGATTATGATTACCATTTTTCTGAACATTACTCTTTTAATGTGGAAACAATTTATAATATTCAAGTCTCTTATGATACTCCCACTATTCCAAATGAGAAGAATTTTGCTTATGTGGAGAGTAGTAAAATTTCTATGCAAGTAAATCATGAAAAGAATGTTTTAGGTGCTGGTTATATTGTTGAATTCATTCATGATGCTACTGAAAATTATTATGAGTGAGGAATATATGCTTGTAGGAATTGCAATAGTATCAAGTTTCCTCTCTATGTGCTTAAAGTTTTGAAGTTATGCTTGTTTTGCCTTCCTATGCTAGTTGATTAATGTTCCCATAAGTTGTTTGTTCACAATATCCCTATGCATAGGAAGTGGTTTAGACTTAAATGTGCTATTCATATTCTTCGTGATGCTCTCTTTGCGTTTCAATTCTTATCTTTTATGTGAGCATCATTGAAATCATCATGCCTAGCTAGGGGCGTTAAACGATAGCGCTTGTTGGGAGGCAACCCAACTTTATTTTAGTTTCTTGCTTTTTGCTTATGTTTAGGAATAAATAATCCATATAGCTTCTGTTTAGATGTGGTTTTATGTTTTAATTAGTGTATGTGCCAAGTAGAACCTTTGGGAAGACTTGGGTGAAGTCTTTATGATCATGCTGTAAAAAACAGAAACTTTAGCGCCCACGAGATTAGCTAAAACATTTTACTGAAGAGTGCTATTTAGTTGATTCTTTTTGCATATGATTACTAGAAAAATTAATCAGGTACACCAATTTATTTTAGAATTTTTGGAGTTCCAGAAGTTTGCGTTAGTTACAGATTACTACAGACTGTTCTGTTTTTGACAGATTCTGTTTTTTGTAGGTTGTTTGCTTATTTTGATGACTCTATGGCTAGTAAAATAGTTTATAAACCATAGAGAAGTTGGAATACAGTAGGTTTAACACCAATATAAATAAAGAATGAGTTCATTACAGTACCATGAAGTGGTGTTTTGTTTTCTTTCGCTAACGGAGCTTACGAGTTTTCTGTTAAGTTTTGTGTTGTGAAGTTTTCAAGTTTTGGGTAAAGATTCGATGGACTATGGAATAAGGAGTGGCAAGAGCCTAAGATTGGGGATGCCCAAGGCACCCCAAGGTAATATTAAAGGATAACCAAGAGCCTAAGCTTGGGGATTCCCCGGAAGGCATCCCCTCTTTCGTCTTCATCCATCGGTAACTTTACTTGGAGCTATATTTTTATTCACCACATGATATGTGTTTTGCTTGGAGCGTCATGTCATTTTATTTTGTTTTTCTTTCTGTTTGAATAAAATACCAAGATATGAAATTATTAAATGGGAGAGTCTTCACATAGCTGCATAATTATTCGGCTACTCATTGATCTTCACTTATATCTTTCGGAGTAGTTTGTTTTTGCCCTAGTACTTCACTTATCTCTTTTAGAGCACGGTGGTGGATTTGTTTTATAGAAACTATTGATCTCTCATGCTTCACTTAGATTATTTTGGGATTCTTAAATAGCATGGTAATTTGCTTAAATAATCCTAATATGCTAAGCATACAAGATTTGTAAGAATTCTTATGAGTGTGTGGAATACTAAGAAAAGTTTGATGCTTGATAATTGTTTTGAGATATGAAGATGGTGATACTAGAGTCATGCTAGTTGAGTAGTTGTGAATTTGAGAAATACTTGTGTTAAAGTTTGTGATTCCCATAGCATGCACGTATGGTGAACCGTTATGTGATGAAGTCAGAGCATGATTTATTTATTGATTGTCTTCCTTATGAGTGGCAGTCGGGGACGAGCGATGGTCTTTTCCTACCAATCTATCCACCTAGGAGCATGCGCGTAATAATTTGCTTTGATAACTTGTAGATTTTTGCAATAAGTATATGAGTTCTTTATGACTAATGTTGAGTCCATGGATTATACGCACTTTTCTTCCTTCCTCCACCATTGCTAGCCTCTCTAATACCGCGCACTTTTCGCCGGTATCATACACCCACCATATACCTTCCTCAAAACAGCCACCATACCTACCTATTATGGCATTTCCATAGCCATTTCGAGATATATTGCCATGCAACTTTCCACAGTTCCGTTTATTATGACACGCTCCATCATTGTCATATTGCTTTGCATGATCATGTAGTTGACATCTTATTTGTGGAAAAGCCACCGTTCATAATTCTTTCATACATGTCACTCATGAGTCATTGCACATCCCGGTACACCGCCGGAGGCATTCATATAGAGTGTTATTTTGTTCTAAGTATCGAGTTGTAATTCTTGAGTTGTAAGTAATTAAAAGTGTGATGATCATCATTTTTTTAGAGCATTGTCCCAGTGAGGAAAGGATGATGGAGACTATGATTCCCCCACAAGTCGGGATGAGACTCCGGACGAAAAAAAGGGGAGAAAAATAAGAGGCCATAAAAAAGGAGAAGGCCCAAATAAAAAAAAATAAAAAATGAGAGAAAAAGAGAGAAGGGACAATGCTACTACCCTTTTACCACACTTGTGCTTCAAAGTTGCACCATGGTCTTCATGATAGAGAGTCTCCTATGTTGTCATTTTCATATACTAGTGGGAATATTTCATTATAGAACTTGGCTTGTATATTCCAATGATGGGCTTCCTCAAAATACCCTAGGTCTTTGTGAGCAAGCGAGTTGGATGCACACCCACTTAGTTTCTTTTGTTGAGCTTTCATACACTTATAGCTCTAGTGCATCCGTTGCATGGCAATCCCTACTCACTCACATTGATATCTATTGATGGGCATCTCCATAGTCGTTGATACGCCTAGTTGATGTGAGACTATCTTCTCCCTTTTTTTCTTCTCCACAACCACCATTCTATTCCACCTATAGTGCTATGTCCATGGCTCATGCTCATGTATTGCGTGAAGATTGAAAAAGTTTGAGAACATCAAAAGTATGAAACAATTTCTTGGCTTGTCATCGGGGTTGTGCATGATTTAAATACTTTGTGTGGTGAAGATAGAGCATAGCCAGACTATATGATTTGTAGGGATAACTTTCTTTGGCCATGTCATTTTGAGAAGACATGATTGGTTTGTTAGTATGCTTGAAGTATTATTGTTTTCATGTCAATATTAAACTTTTGTTTTGAATATCATGGATCTGAATATTCTTGCCTCAATAAAGAAGATTATATTGATAAATATGTTAGGTAGCATTCCACATCAAAAATTCTATTTTTATCATTTACCTACTCGAGGACGAGCAGGAATTAAGCTTAGATGCTGATACGCTCCAACGTATCTATAATTTTTATTGTTCCATGCTATTATATTAATTGTTTTGGATGTTTATGGGCTTTATTAAACACTTTTATATTATTTTTGGGACTAACCTATTGACCCTGAGCCCAGTGTCAGTTCCTGTTTTTTCCCTTGTTTCAGTGTTTCGAAGAAAAGGAATATCAAACGGGGTCGAAACAGAATGAAACCTTTTGGAGAAGTTATTTTTGGAAGGAAATCTACCTGATAGACTTGGAGTGCATGACAGGAAAGAAACGAGGGAGCCACGAGGCAGGGGGCGCGCCCACCCCCCTGGGCGGGCCCTCCAACCTCGTGGCTCCCCTTACGTACTTCTTCCTCCTATATATACCCATATACCCTAAAACGATCGGGGAACAGAATAGATCGGGAGTTCCGCTGCCGTAAGCCGCTGCCGCAAGCCTCTGTAGCCACCAAACCAAAAACCTCTGCCGCAAGTGTTTGATCTCTCTCTCTCTCTCTCTCTCTCTCTCTCTCTCTCTCTCGTGTTCTTGATTTGGCACGATCTTGATGTATCGCGAGCTTTGCTATTATAGTTGGATCTTATGTTGCTTCTCCCCCTCTACTCTCTTGTAATGGATTGAGTTTTCCTTTGAAGTTATCTTATCAGATTGAGTCTTTAATGATTTGAGAACACTTGATGTATGTCTTGCCGTGCGTATCTGTGGTGACAATGGGATATCACGTGACTCACTTGATGTATGTTTTGGTGATCAACTTGCGGGTTCCGCCCATGAAATTATGCATAGGGGTTGGCACACGTTTTCGTCTTGATTCTCCGGTAGAAACTTTGGGGCACTCTTTGAGGTTCTATGTGTTGGTTGAATAGATGAATCTGAGATTGTGTGATGCATATCGTACAATCATACCCACGGATACTTGAGGTGACATTGGAGTATCTAGGTGACATTAGGGTGTTGGTTGATTTGTGTCTTAAGGTGTTATTCTAGTACGAACTCTAGGGTTGTTTGTGACTGAGGGAGTCCTGGATTAGGGGGTGTCCGGATAGCCGAACTATCACCGTTGGCCGGACTCCTGGACTATGAAGATACAAGATTGAAGACTTCGTCCCGTGTCCGGATGGGACTTTCCTTGGCGTGGAAGGCAAGCTTGGCGATACGGATATGTAGATCTCCTACCGCTGTAACCGACTCTGTAACCCTAACCCTATCGGTGTCTATATAAACCGGAGGGTTTTAGTCCGTAGGACGAACAACAATCATACCATAGGCTAGCCTCTAGGGTTTAGCCTCTTAGATCTCGTGGTAGATCCACTCTTGTACTACCCATATCATCAATATTAATCAAGCAGGAGTAGGGTTTTACCTCCATCGAGAGGGCCCGAACCTGGGTAAAAACATCATGTCCCTTGTCTCCTGTTACCATCCGCCTAGACGCACAGTTCGGGACCCCCTACCCGAGATCCGCTGGTTTTGACACCGTCTTGGTGCTTTCATTGAGATTTCCTCTGTGTCGTCATCCTTAGGCCCGATGGCTCCTTCGATCATCAACAACGATACGGTCCAGGGTGAGACTTTTCTCCCCGGACAGATCTTCGTATTCGGCGGCTTTGCACTGCGGGCCAATTCACTTGGCCATCTGGAGCAGATCGAAGCTACGCCCGGCCATCGAGTCAGATTTGGGAGTTTGAACTACATGGCCGACATCCGCGGAGACTTGATCTTCGACGGATTCGAGCCACAACCAAGCGCGCCAAGACTTGTCTCGATGGGCACGATCTAGCTCGCCACGAGCAGTGCCACGGAGGTCGCACCAGCGTCCGCTCCGACCCTTAGCTCGGGCCGACTCCGCCGATCGAGGATGAGTGGCTGGACACCGCCTCGGGGGCTATGATCTCTACGGCGATTGAGCGAACTCCATCCCTGTCGCTTGCGAAGACCGTGACTCCAAGGTGCGGACTCCTCTCCGGACTCAACCCTCCGCGCAGACCTGCCAATCGAATCCAATTGGGCGCCGGTTATGGAGTTCACTATCATGGACATCTTTCAAGACTCGCCTTTTGGCGACATCCTGAATTCACTAAGGTCTCTCTCTTTATCGAGAGCCCTGGCCGACTACGGTCGAAGGTTGGGATGCGGACGACGAAGAAATTCAACGCCCACCGACCACCCACTTTGTAGCCACTGTCGATGATTTAACCGACATGCTCGACTTCGACTTCGAAGACATCGACGGTATGGACGATTTATGCCGGAGACGACCAAGAACAAGCGCCTACAGGGCACTGGAAGGCCACCTCGTCATACGACATATACATGGTGGACATCCCAAAAGATGGGAACGGCGATGGACCAGTGGAGGATGACCCCTCCAAGAAACAGCCCAAGCACCGGCGTCAGCGGCGCCGCTCTAAATCCCGCGAGAGCAAATGCGGCGATTCCGGCACAGGAGATAATAACACCCCGGACAGTGCCGAAGACAACCTCCTCCAGCAGGATTCAGCACAGGAGGAGGGAGAAGCCAACCCTCATGATAGAGCAGCAAACAGGGAGGTGGAGGACGATAAATATATGCCTCCCTCCGAAGATGAGGCAAGCCTCGACGACGACGAATTTGTCGTGCCTGAGGATCCCGCCGAACAGGAGCGTTTCAAACGCGGGCTTATGGCCACGGCAAGCAGCCTCAAGAAAAAGCACCAGCAGCTTAGAGCTGACCAATACTTGCTAGCTGACAGATGGACTGAAGTCCTTGTAGCCGAAGAGTACGAACTTGAACGCCCCTCCAAGAGATACCCAAAACGCAGGCTGCTACCCCAATTAGAAGAGGAAGCACCCAAACCTACATGACCAGTGCATGATGCGGCCGACCGGCCACCCCGTGGCCGTGACAGAGAGGCCTCTAGGCCCTCCATTCAAGCCGCACCCCGGCGTCGCTCGAAAAGTACCAAGGCACGAGGAAACGCGCCAGACCTGCGAGACATATTGGAGGACAAGGCAAGGCAAGCAAGATCAATCTACGGATCGCGTGGGCGTCCCAAGACACGTGATGATAACCGTCACGCCGGATACACCAATTCCGGCCGGGCCGAACACAGTCGACAAAGCTCATTTAAGCCGCGTCGTGATATAGCTCAATACAGAGGCGCCGCACACCCACTATGCTTCACAGACGAAGTGATGGATCATCAAATCCCCGAGGGTTTCAAACCCGTAAACATCGAATCATTCGATGGCACAACAGATCCTGCGGTTTGGATCGAGGACTATGTAACGCCCCGGACACACCCGCCGGTGGTCGTTACTCCTGGCGGGATCTAGACTGGCCCCACAGATCAATACTAGTCTTTTACGCACACTTTGTCCTCACTGCGTGCGCACCGGAGCAACTTCGGTCGGTCACCCATCCCGACACTACTCCAAGCTGAGCACGCTTAACTTTGGAGTTCTGTCCAATGGGCTCCGGAAAAGAAGGAATTCCTTATTGATATGAGTAGTCTATCATCCCTAATAAGCCGTGCTATCACATACACCCCCACTCGGAGGAACCGACGTCCTCGTCGGGCCACGAAACGTTCCTCTTGGCACAAATGTTTGTGCTTCCAATCCGCACATGTGCCATGTCGGGTGCCACGACGGGTCACAAACGTCATGAACAACATGACCACGCACCTGTCCGCAACCATCCGTGTAACCGCGAGGGTCGGCTCGATACCAACTTGTAACGCCCGGACACACCCGCCGGTGGTCAGCATTCTGGCGGGATCTAGACTGGCCCCACAGATCAATACTAGTCTTTTCTCGCACACTTTGTCCTCACTGCGTGCGCTCCGGGAGCAACTTCGGTCGGTCACCCATCCCGACACTACTCCAAGCTGAGCACGCTTAACTTTGGAGTTCTGTCCAATGGGCTCCCGGAAAAGAAGGAATTCCTTATTGATATGAGTAGTCTATCATCCCTAATAAGCCAGGCTATCACATTGGCTGAAGCTGATTGTAAGGCACTTGGAGATTGTTGAACGTTTCCACAGACAGGATGTTGAGCCCTGCCCCGCCATCGATGAGGGTCTTTGTGACTAGCACGTTGCTGATGATTGGGGAGCAAAGCATCGGGAGGACTCCGGCTGTGGCCGCGCACTTGAGCTGATCCGCTGAGCTGAACCTGATGGCGCACGCCGACCACCTTAGGGGGCACGTGGCTTCGAGCTTGGGGAGGACTGCATTCACTTCGCGGGGGAACTGCTTGAAGATGGGTTGAGAGGCTGGGCTTGAGCTCCGCCAAGGATGCAGGCGATTGCGCGCGGCTCCTGGAAGCCCCAGCCCCCTCGTCCTGATGATGGTCTTCATTTCTCCTTGGCTGCAGCGGCAGAGGAGGGAGGCCTGCGTTGCCTTGCGGGCGATCCTCGCGAGGCTGATCCCTCCAGCCTCCCTCGCGAGGTTGGTCACGCCACCCTTGGTGAGGGCCGCGGTCTTCCCAGCGTCCTGCGTTCCTTCCTCCTCCTCGGCCGTAGCCCCGGTCGCTGCGGTCGGGACGTCGGCCGATCCTCCCTTCTCGCACGGCTCGGAGCTCTTGACATTCGTTGGTGTTGTGGGTGTGGAGGTCGTGGTACACGCAGTACCGGCTGCCCTTGGAAGACTCGGGCTGATCTCTGCCCCGCTTGGTGTCCGGTTCTGCCGCGAGCACGGCAGCCCCCTTGCGCTTCACATCCTTGGCCTTGGGTTTCTTCTCTTCTGGGTCTGCGGCAGGCAGCTCGAGGAGGGAGAGACGCCCTTCCTCGGCCCTGGCGCACTTGGTCGCCAAGTTGAACAGCTCCAAGGAAGTGCACAAGTCTTCATGCATCACCAGCTCCTCCTTCATCTTGACGTCGCGCACACCGTCGGAGAAGGCGGAGATGATGGCCTCCTCGGTCACCTTGGGAATCTTGAGGCGTGCGTTGTTGAAGAGCTGGATGTATTTCTGCAGGTCTCCCTGTTTGCTGCTTGATGCGGCGCATGTCGCCACGGCGGGTGGCCGGTCACGAGTACCTTGAAGTTGGCGATGAAGCGGTGCGCATCTCATCCTGTGAGGAGATCGTGCTCGAGCCGTGTTCAGAGCCAAAAGGGCCCGTCCTTGAGCTCCATGGGAAACCAGTTCGCCATGACCTTCTCCTTTGTTGGCGGCTGATGCCCAGCTCAGAGCTGGAGGAACTCTTGAGGTCGGCTGCACTGTCAGAAGCGAGGAGGCAGGTCTGGCTTGAACTTGCGGGCCACGCGACGCTGCGCATCTCGGTGGTGAAGGCACGGCAGCCTGCTGTGGCCACGGAGGCCTTGGGTGACGAAGAGCTTGGTCTTGCGGGTCCCCACGCTGCTGCAGCTGGGAGCAGCGCGGTCTTGACGTCTTTGGAGCAGGGCGTGGTCGCGACGAGCCGGAGCGGGAGCACTCGGGCAACTTCTTGCGGGCGAGGACTTCACGGCAGCTCGCTCTTGCAGCTGGCGCCGGACGGAGCGGGTTCCGCCCAGGGACCACGCGCTTTGAGGCCAAGGCGCTTCTTGAGGGGAGGCGGCCGAGGCGCCGAGTTTTGTCGCCAGCAGGGCGGGTGCGATCTGCGGGGACGGACGGCGCGGGGGAGCCCCCTGCGGCGCGGACGAGCTCGGCGACGCGGTCGAGCCTCTCTTCATAGACGTCGTCCACTGGACGGTAGTGCAGGAGCTCGTTTGCCGCGATGAGCGCAGCTCGAGCCTCCATGGGTGCGCGGAATGCGCGAGACGAAGAACCAGCCGGGGCGAGTGAGGGGGTAGCAGTGCGGCCGTCTTGCCTCACGGAGGGATGCAGGGACGATGCTTGCTGCTCGTGACCCGCCTGGCCGGTGGCGGTGTTGACGGCAGGCGATGGGGAACAACGAGGGCGCCCTCCGACGGGAGCCGTCTGGGCGACGCGGGAAGCGAGAGCGGCTCGGCGCTCGGCGCGGGCCCGACGAGCGTCAGACATGGATGCGGTGGTCGACGAAGAACAGCGCGGCGGAAGACGAATTCCGGCGCACCCCTACCTGGCGCGCCAAATGTCGGATTTCGGGCTCCTGCAGACCCTTGAGGTTCAAACACTGGGGTGCGCGCGGAGAACTCTCCCTCTACCTACCTGCACCCCGCCGCCATGCTAGGATCTAAACTACGAAAGGTACAACACAAGAGACACAAGGTTTATACTAGTTCGGGCCACCATTGTGTTGTAATACCCTACTCTAGTTTGTGGTGTGGTGGATTGCCTCTTGGGCCGATGGTGATGAACAATACAAGGAAGAACAGCCTCGCAAGGGTCTGTTCTTGGCCGGGGCGATGAACTGCTTGGAGGAGTTCAGTCTCTCTCTCTCTCTCTCTCTCTCTCTCTCTCTCTCTCTCTCTCTCTCTCTCTCTCTCTCTCTCTCTCTAGATTCTAGATTTCTTCACCCCCTAGCTATGTGCGTGGCTAGTCCTATTTATAGGCGAAGGCCCTGGGCCTCTTCCCCAAATATTGAGCGGGAAGGGCGCCAACAATTGGCCATTTTGAAGGGGAACATCTGGTACACTTATCCCGACTAAAGTTGGTCCTCGCTTTGTCAAAGGCTCGTGGTGACGCCTTGGCTTGGGCTCCACAATGACTTCCTTCCTGCCGTTGGGCTGGTCTTGGTCTTGTTGCACCAAAATGGACGCCTTTGCTTGATGCTCTCGCCTGCGCTTGATCCCTTTGCACCAAAGAGGAAAGGAGGACACTGCCTGGGCTGGCGCCCGCCTAGCGCCCTTGGTCGTCATGGCTTGCGTCATGGGCACCTTGTGAGGTATCCCGCCTTGATCTCTCCGCCTCCTCGCGAGCCAGCCTGATGAGGCCGTGCCCGAGGAAGCTCCCTGTCGTCCGCCCCATGAGGCTTGGCCCCTCGCGAGGGTCTTGAGCTGGTGTTGATGAAGATGGGTCGTGATGGGCCCCCCTTTGAGCCACGCCGCAGGTCGCAGGCAGGCAAGTCTGGGGACCCACGTTCCCAGAACGCGGACAGGTGGTTCGAGCGTCTTCATGGGCTCGCTCCCGAAAAACTTGGCGTTGGTTGTAGCGGGTCCGTGGGTCGGACGACGCTACGGAGATGTCGTCACACGCGTCATCACGACGGGTCAACGTCCGTGGCAATTGGCGGGGAGGAGAGTGTACCGTGGCCGCAGCGCCACCAGTCCTCCCGCCACCAGCGTGTGGTGTTCCTCCGGAGCGTTGGCCCGAAGGGCCTGTCGGCCTTGGTTTGCCTTTGTTGGCGACAGCAACAAGGCTCTGGATGGTGGCTCTCCATTCGTCGAGCTTCCCCGCAGCTGGAGGGAAGTCGAGGAGCAACTGCGTGCTAGGGCCTCCGCCGGTGTCGACGGTGGTGAAACCTGCGCAGACCACAATGCGCTTCGACTCCTAACCATGTTAGAAGGAGCTCTATCATGGTCCCGCGGTCGCATGCCATTTTCGCCAGTGCCTCGGTGAGCGGGCGGGTCTTCTGCGTCCCGTGAGTGACGTTCGGGACTCTTCCCGTGGCGGCGCCCAGGATCTTCGGCATGGTGACGCCGTTCGTCGCTGGCGGCCTGAGAGGAGCGCGCTGTGGGCGCCGGCGTGGGTGTCTTCAAGGCCACCACATTGCCTTCGGGCGGTGCGACGGCGCCTTTGGAGGGCCCCGCGCCGCCTGCGGAGGGCCAGGCTCCATCTTTGGAGTTGGCGACGTGCGGCCCGTTGCCAGGCACACGAACATCGCCGCCTTCCGAGCTCCGGCTACTGGGGTGGTGTTGGTGCTCGCGAGCCGCGCCCCTGGTCCTCTCTGCGACCGGTCCGCTGCTCGCCCGTGTCGGGATAGGCCGTTCGGCTCCCGACGAGCCGACCGCCACCGTCATCTTCTTCTTGGGCGCCATGGCGATGAAGAAAATGCCGGACTAGCTGTTAAAGCCGATTCTCACAACTGCGCCCCCTACCCGGCGCGCCAAAGATGTCGGTGGGAACGACACCTATGGGATCACAAGGATCCCTACTACGGTTGCGGGGCGCAGGGTTGAGATAAGAGCGGATCTGACAGAGAGTACGCGGTTCATTTATCCAGGTTCGGGCTGCGAGGATGCGTAAAACCCTAGTCCTGCTTTGGTGGATGTATTCTGAGTTCTTGAGCTAGCTACGGGGTGTAACGAGCTCCAAAAAGCCGAATCCTTTTCCTGGTCGCCTCGGGCCTCCTTTTATAGAAAAAGGGGTCGCCACAATGGCAAGCAGGAGGTGGAAAGGGTACAGTGCCGCGAGTTTATCCCTCGTATTACAGGACAAGATGCATTTAATGCATTACTTAGGTGTCCTCTTGCTTTATCAGGGACGGGAGCGAGGCCCATCCCATCCTTCGCCACTCTTCCTTGCTTCGACACGCGCCCTGGCCAGCGATGCATGCGGTGCCATGTAGGCAGGCAAGCAGCTGAGGTGGCGTGGTTGTGGAGCCTCCATGAAGGTTTGTATGTTGCCACGCAGGTGCCTGCTCAGCTGGTTGGGTCGGCAGCTGCATGTGAACGGCGGTGGAAACTTGGTTGGTGGGCTGGGCAACACTTCCTGTTGGGCGCGCTTGGCGAGGGCCTTGCTGGGTGGCCTGGCAAGGGTCTTGCCGCGGCGCGTAGGCGTCCCCGGCAAGGACCTTGCCGGGGGTCTTGTGGGTTCCTTTGGTGAGGATGATTGCCTTCCTATCCTCACTTGATCTTGATTATTCTTTCTCTTCACAAAGATCGGCATGCCACCACGAAGGTGCCTCCCGAGCCCTGTCCCAATACATCTGTTTGAGCATTGGTGGGCTCAAAGGTGGCTCACTCGGCTGGCGTGGGTGAGCTACCCCGGCAAGGGTCTTGCCGGGGCCGCTGAGGCTGCCCCGGCAAGGGTCCTTGCCGGGAAAACCTGCTTCGACCATCTGATCCTTGTGGCCTTGGTCCTTGCCGTTGCTTTATTTTTCTTGTGCCTTTGGCTTCTCTCGAGCCTCCCTTCCGTGCCGTGTGATGTGTGGCCGTGGCAAACGGCTCTGACTGCCCGTGCACAAGTAAAGGGGTCAAAAGGAGAGCCCCTACTTTTGCATACCGACACCAAGCCACTGATTGAATTGTTCAAGGTGATGAAGCTCACGTCGGCTTTCGCTTGAAGTCCGCCGAGCACATGTTGTGTGCAGACGCTAAGTGGTGGATACATGTATGACGAAGTACACCCCTGCAGGGTTAACATCATCTATTCGAATAGCCGTGTCCGCGGTAAAGCACTTCTGGGTTGCCTATAACAGTTCATAGACAAGTGAAAGTGGATACTCTAAAACTCGCAAGATAAGCGTGAGTG
Source organism: Aegilops longissima (assembly GCA_021605205.1). Lineage (NCBI taxonomy): Eukaryota > Viridiplantae > Streptophyta > Magnoliopsida > Poales > Poaceae > Aegilops > Aegilops longissima. The sequence continues at coordinate 519,530,635 of CM038682.1, read as the reverse complement.
CTATGGATGGCCTTCCCGTGAGACGGGAGCGGATCCATAGTGGTGTATTGATATGGTGAATATGTGGACTCGTGTGCGCCACCTCAAAAGAGTTACTTGCAGACGTAGTTCAGGATAGCCAACGAGTCAAAGCTGGCTTGCTGCAGTTAAACTCCACCACCCCCTTTGTTGAGACCGATGCATATGTAGTTAGTTCTGATGTAAGTCATGCTGGGTACATTTGCACTCACGTTTTCCCATTTTCTGTTTTGTAGAGAGACGTCGGTCTCGCTAGTAGTTCCGTGTGGACTTCGACATTTAGCTTGATACCTCAGCTACGATCTTGTGCCCTCGGCAGGATCTGGTAGATAGTCAGGCTTCTCAGCCTTTTTCATTTGTGGATGTCTGTACTCAGACATGTTAAGCTTCCGCACGTGCTTGTTGTTTGTATGCTCTGTATGTTGGGGTCATGAGACCCATGTTTGTAATACTTGGCTCCTCGGAGCCTAATGAATAAATACTTGAGTCGTAGAGTTATGGTGTGATGCCATGTTGTATTTACACATATCGAGCATATTATGTGTATGATTGAAATGCTTGGTATGTGTGGGATCCAACAACCTAGTTGTTTATCCTTGGTAGCCTCTCTTATGGGGAAATGTAGTCTTGTGCTTCCATGAGCCATAGTAGTCCACCACAGCCAGTTCATCAGTAGTCCCGCTAGCCCAAAGACTACTGCTCCGGAATACTTGATCGACGGCATGTGATTCACTTCGCTCCTATGTCATCCCTTCGAGGAAATGTCACGCTGTGACATCCGGGTCCCGCTTAGCTCGCTACAGCCGGGTTCCCTGAGTCTTGTTAGCCCAAAGGCTACAGCCGGATTCGCAAGTCAATCGACATGCTTGATGTTGATTCATGTATGCCTGTCCCCGTAAGTTAGTGCCACTTTGGGTTCATGACTAGTCATGTCGGCCCGGGTTCTTTGTCATATGGATGCTAGCGACACTATCATATACATGAGCCAAAAGGCGCAAACGGTCCCGGGCCATGGTAAGGCGACACCCGTGGGAATACCGTGCGTGAGGCCGCAAAGTGATATGAGGTGTTACATGCTAGATCGGTGTGACTTAGGATCGGGGTCCTGACAGCTTTGGTATCAGAGCCTAACTGCCTGTAGGATTACCAAGCCAAATTGGTCGAAGTTGAGTCTAGAAATTCTTTAGTTATGTAAGGGAAATAATTGTGGAAGGGAACGTAAGGCTCTTTTTACTTCTATACCTTATGCCCTTATGATTTGAGTCAACCTCTTCTTTTCTACGGGGATTAAGAACTAGGCCTTCTCATCTATCTATCAGGATGACGTGTTACTAATTCATAGACTTATAAGATTGTTGGATTTAAGTCTCAGCTCAGTTTCTACTATTTCCGTATGCTCATAGCTGGTCTCAGAACCTTGATATTGAGATGCTGAGTGGTCATGCCACTATTTTGCAGGATGTCTCAAATCTTTTTGAGCATTTACAGTCGCTATGTTGTCCGAGTCATCCTAGGTTTCTAACTAATCTGAAGCATTTGCAAAATTCCTCTTCTCGTTACCGATGTCCCTTTGGGCCAGTTCAACCACACTAATCGGTGAGTTGAGGTACTCTATTGCCTCGACATATATGTTGGAGCTATTATTATGACCCTAGGTGTCTTAGGGAGTCACCTGGTAATCTAGTAATGCTTTGTATTCCCAGTGTGATGATTCTGACCATTATTCTCGAAAGCATCCCGTGATGCCATTTAGTAGTAGGTATTCTATTCCTGGGTTTTTGACCCAAGATTCACTCTACTTACCTCGTGTTGATAGTGTTGCTTGTACCTTTAGGATATTAGCAACCTTTGAGATAGTCTTTGAGGTCCGTGGTATATCATTCTTCCAAATACCGTGAACCATCCTTGGCAGGAGTTCCTTTGAACCAAAAGATCACAATAAGAGTGCTCTCAATGAGTTCTCCATTCTATATTGTGATTCTGCCAGTCCTACCTTTCTGCATGGGTTATTCGGAAGAAACCTGCTGAACTTCGTTCGACATGCTAATCCATGCATCCACAACTCAGAAAATCATATGTTCTTTTGGGTTGTCCCTCTTTAGTTGTTTTCTGGCCCTCGTCTATCAATCGATAGTCCAGTGTATGCGTGCATTCGTTCATCGGTGCTTATTACTCTTGTGGTCCATCAAGCCATTCTATTCCAGAATGACTAGGAGAAACAAACTCCAGTACCTTATCCATTTCTAGGATTGGGTCAAAGCTATTGTAATCTACAGATCCAAATGCCATGGAGTGGCACCTTCTCTCTTATCATGAATGTCATGAGAATTGCACCACCTCTTATGAAATCTTGATTTAGTGCTACTTCTTGCCATCATTGTTCATTCCTCGGTTCGGTGTTGTTGTAACCGGAATGCCGACAAGTGAATTGTGATGTGTGAAATCAATACTCCGAGCAACTAGTTGCTTTGTAGTAAACGAACGATATTCTCATTCTTAGCATGTTGGTTATTAAATCATCATCCTAAGATTGATCGTGCTACCTAGTCCTTATTTCTGGTGCACTCTTCGATCCATGAGTTGGGATTGTGTCAATCCCTCACTCTTTCGATCATATCATCTTTCCCTGAAAAGCAAGATTGTTCTCGAGCTTAGTAACATATCGGTGGTTCGTGATTTTTCGGAAGTCTTCTCGGAAGTATAACCAGGTTGTCACCTGACCACTATGTTGAGTTCGTGATCAAGTTGGTTTCTTATAAACCACCCCTTCTCCAAGAATCTGTGTTGGATACCCCTGAGCTAGTTGGTTAAGCCAAACAACAACTTGGAGAGTTGGAAGATAAAAGCTTGTCTGACTTACTTCATGTTAAGGGATATCTTTTAGTGTGTGTGTGCGTGTGTGTGTGTGTGTGTGTGTGTGTGTTGAAGAAAGATGATATCTTCATCGATTGGTTCTCGTGATCAGTTGTTGGATCTATTGCCTTGTCAAAACTTCGACTTGAGTATGGGCTATCGTCAAGTCAAATCAGAACCAACGATGTTCGTAATGTTGTCTTACTCGTGGTTGATCCCTCGAGCATACACCATTGCATCTTTTCATCTAAACAATGCTATCACCGTGTTCTCATGATGGTGGAAGTCCAGCGATATGCAAATTCCGATGAGTTGTTGTTGAGCCCATCAGCAGCATTTTGTCTCCCACATGATTCATCTTGAACATCGACCTAGTGTTGAAAACTTTGTAAGCAATGCCTTCGTGTTCCGTTCATGAAGCTTATTGTTGGATGAAAGAAGTGACTTTCTCCAAGTTCACGTGCATTAGGTGTAAGTTGCCGCCATGAATTTGAGAAAGGTTTGTTTTGTTTCCCTTGGAATCATCCCAAGTCACCATGCATACGCATAAGTATCCTATGGTATGGTAGATTAATTACCTCCACTCCATATGTGTTCCTAGCACACCAAGCCACTGATTGAATTGTTCAAGGTGAAGAAGCTCCTTCTTAAGAGCTAACCCTTGCTTATAGAAGGACTCCGATATCCTCCATGATGGTTCCCTACCAGAACTCGGTAGTGTTTTATTATAAGACCACTACGTGGTCATGCTTGTCTTGGACAGCGTGTTCACATGTGTGTAGCAGAACCAGCTCATGTTTTGGAGCTTGCTATCGTAGTTCATATCCCGAGAACCTTTCAACGTCATCTCGTCGATTTGTGTTGCAACCTTTCACTTTCAGACATGCTAAGTCTGGATATCCTGGCACCAACCAGATCTGAATCTCAGGCAGATGTGATGGTTGGAACGTTTCCCAAGAACTATACTATTAGTCTCTCTGTAACCGGTAAGTGGATGTCATGGCCAACACACCCAGCAGGAAGACCTATTATTGTAGTTTCTTGATTGAGAAAGTTGGCCACCTCCCCATAAGGATTTCGTAGGATTTACTTCCGTAGTTTTCCTTATGGATTTTTGTGCTCCCGAAGTCCGACCTTTACTTGATGGCCATGACGATGCTGTTAAGCATGATCATGGTAGCTAGAACATCAGGGAGAACATTAGAAGCGGAGTGCTAAATGTCTCTCGGTCGATCATCCAGATTTCGTTACCTTGGCCTCGCTAAGGTGAAATCTGAGAAAGTGTTGTCTTCCTTTGCACCTGCATTGTCCATCACTATTCATCATGGTAGTAAGATGTGTTGCCAGGATCCCTCGGCATGGATGTTGGTAAAACCTTGATGACCATGGAAATGCTCAAGTTCTTGAGAGCACACTCAGTCACTAGGTTAATTATATCCTCGGTATCAATTGGAATGTGCCTCCCGTTTGTCGAGTTGTTCTATAACCATAGTTTCCTTTCCGAACTGAGTATGCCATTTGCCCAAACCCCTTCAAATGATCATCGTGAATAGCTCGATCTTCGAGAAGATCAATCCTGTAGAGTTTCCTTCCGTCGTCATCGAGTTGAGTGAAGATATCGAGAGCAAGTATATCAAGATCAACACGAAGCAAGGAATCAACGTTCCTATGAAGGGCAGTTGGATCATGAAGATTGTAATAGTTCGAGTTCCCTCTTCCTTTTACCCTACGCTTGAATCTCGGGACGAGATTCTTGTTTAGTGGGGGTGAGTTATCACATCCCTAGCTTCTGGCAATGCACTAGCCTAGCCTCATGAGTGTCATCATGTTTAAAGTTTCAAATGAACTTGAAATGGGGATTGTTTAAACCCTAGCATCTAAGGAATTCACTAGGTTCAACTAAAATATTCTTAGTGAATCCAAATGGCTTTAAAAAATGTTCATCATTTCTGGAAAATGCTAGAAGCAATAACCAGAGGTGTTGCACATTTTTCCATGACATATTTGGGCTCTGAATTAAATCATATAGTATTTGCATTTGGGCATATAAATGCTATTAAATATTTTAAATGCTCAAATAATCATAAACTAAAATATTTGCTGTTGATTATATTCCAAAGAGTGGCATTGAGCAGTTTCATGATATTTGGATATGTTTAAGTATATTTAATAAAGCCCTAAAGACTACAGAATAATAGAAAACAGAAACAAAAATAGGAAAAGCAGAGAGAGAAGATACCTACCTGGCACCCACCAAAGCCCAACCGGCCTAGCACTGTAGCTGACCGGCCCAGCGCACCACCACCTCCTCCCCTGTCGTCTTCCTCCTCTGCCAGGAGGACGAGCACGTGCCTGACGCGCACGCGCACGTGGCCCCGGCCACCTCCTGCTTGCCGCTTGCTCCTGGACGTCGCTAGGTGCGCCACGCGGACCCCAGAGACTTCACCTTCGCTCCCCCCCTCTGTTCATCCCCTCTCTCACGCTCTCCTCGCCATGGCCGCAACCGCCACGCGCTCGCCACCGAGAAACCCGTAGCCACCATGCTCCCCTCGCCTCTCTGACCTGCCCATGGGCTCTGCCTCCATCGCCCGCGCCTTTCCGTTAGCTCACACGATGCCGGACGCCCTGCATCACCCTCTGCCCCGCCATCTTTGCCGCCTCTGCACCGAGATCGCCGGCGCCCGTATGTTGCCGTCCGGCCTTCCCTGAGCCCACATCGACGCCTGCTGCAACCGCTGTGAGACCCTGGGTCGAACCCCCCTCTTCTCTGCTTCGTTTGCTCGCTATAGACGCCGCCCCCTTACTCACCGTAGCACACCGCCGCGCGAGCTCGACGCCGGCGTCACTCCGGTGACCATTTGGTCACGCGCGGCTACCTCATGCACTCACCGCACCTCGTAGCGCCTCGCAAGTGCGTCCGTTCTCCCACTAGCTCGCCGCAGCAAAACCACCAACGGACGAACTCCGGCCGCCGCCCCGAGCTCGTTTCCGACGAGCTCCAGCCACCCCCGCACACACCGCTTGCTCCACCAGCCGCGGCGCACTCCCAGGAACCCATAGGAGCAAATCACGCATCAAACGGTGCTCCGTAGCGAGCACACGATGCACCTCCGCCTTTGGCCGAGGTCGTCGCCGGTTAACCTTCGGCGAGGATGATGTGGCACCTTAATTAAACGCTAATGACGCCACTAACTAACCCCCTAGCTCACTGGCGGATGGGCCCCACGCCCTAATTAATCCAAGTTATTTTTCTGTTTAGGTTCGTTTAAAACCCGGCGGGACCCACATGCCTGAGTTGACCCCGCTGACGTGGTCGTTGACTGGGCCCGCATGTCAGAGACCCTAACCAGCACCGTGACACTGACCAGTGGGACCCCCTGGTCAGGTTTGACCTGGGCTGGCGCCTTTGACTTGCTGACATCATGCTGACCCTGTGATGACGCGGTAATGTTTTTCTAGATTTTAAATAAATCTATTTGATTTATTTATTTTCAAGAAGTAACCTAAATTTGAAAAATCATAGAAATTCAACCGTAACTCCAAATGCAAAGATTTATAGATGAAAAATGATCACAAAAATCCAATCTATCCATCTGTACAATTTTCATACATGTTAGAACAACTTATGGCTTCTGTTTAGGATAAATAATATAAGGGCATTTAAACCTTCACATATCGAGTTTGAATTTGAACCTAGGGTTCAAACAAACTTCATTTAAATTGTGGCTAGTTGCATTAGCTCAATCAACAGCATATTGCCATGTCAAATTCATGCATCATATTGTTGCATTGCATTGATTGTGTTTCCTCTCTGTTGCCGGTGTTGTTCCCCCTCGGTAGACGTTGTTCCGACATTGTGATCGTTGACACTAATGAAGACTCAATGCTATCTTCAGAAGTGCCAGGCAAGCAAAACCCCCTTGTTCATTCTGATACAATCCCACTCTCTCGCTCCTGCTCTCTTTTACTGCATTAGGACAACAACGATTCATCTGTTACATGCAGCGGTAGTTGAACCCCTTATCCTCTGCATGACCTATCATTGCCACAGTAAATAGATGAAACCCACTAGCATGAGTAGGAGTTGTTTGAGCCCTGATGTGCCTACTCATTCATGTTTGTTTGTCATGCCTGCTACTGCTTAGAGTTGAGTCAGGTCTGATTCATCGGGGATGAATTGGAAAGTGGTGAACATGTCCTACTGTGTGTGAGCTAAGTATGTGAACACGATTTGGTAAAAGGTAGCGGTAAGAGGCCATGTAGGAGTACATGGTGGGTTGTCTCACTGAAGCCGTCCTCAGGAAGTGAGTTCTGTGTTTGTGATCCATGAACAACTACTACCATGCATTGGGCCTTGAAATATGACCCCGCTCGACTTCTTAACCACACTAGTCCTCTGTCCAGGAGTTGCAAGTAGTTTCTGGAGTTTGTAGTATGCTGGAGGCCGTGCGCAGCAGTGACCCGAGGGGTGGGTTGTGATGTGGTAGGCACGTGGCCGGGTATGCGGGGCGCCCGTTTGGTGTCGCGGAACCTTGTACACATTGTTCGAGGCCGTATGTGGAAACCTCGGCCGGACTCCCTGCGGATGGAACCTGGATAGGCAATAAACCTGGACTAGAGACTTGAGTGTTTAGGTAGCTCGTGGTCTACACCCACGTCGGCTTTCACTTGAAGTCTGCCGAGCAAATGTCGTGTGCAGACTCTAAGTGGTGGAAACATGTATGACGAAGTACACCCCTGTAGGGTTAACATTATCTATTCGAATAGTCGTGTCCGCTGTAAAGGACTTCTGGGTTGCCTATAACAGTTCATAGACAAGTGAAAGTGGATACTCTAAAACTCGCAAGATAAGCGTGAGTGCTATGGATGGCCTTCCCGTGAGACGGGAGCGGATCCATAGTGGTGTATTGATATGGTGAACATGTGGACTCGTGTGCGCCACCTCAAAAGAGTTACTTGGAGACGAAGTTCAGGATAGCCACCGAGTCAAGGCTGGCTTGCTGCAGTTAAACTCCACCACCCCCTTTGTTGATACCGATGCATATGTAGTTAGTTCTGATGTAAGTCTTGCTGGGTATGATGAAGTCATGTACCTGGGGTAGGGTCATAGACCTGCCCAAAGGTACCCTCCACAAGGACACTCGCGAGAGAAGCGGCCTTCCAGTCGACCTGGTAGGTTTCCACTCGACAGATTCAAAGACACTCGACCATGAAGACCCACTCGACCACCAGGAGTCTAAGAGCCACTCGATGTCCAAACGGTCTGTAGTTAAATAGTGTTTATGATCATAATGATACTTTATGTAAGGCGTTACCAGTAACGCCTAGCCTTAACGTACCTTAAACCCTCTGCTACGTGGGCTGGCTGGGGTCCTGGCGCTGTTGGATTTCGGGTTCCGGCAGACCCTTGAGGTTCGAACACTGGGGTGCGCGCGGAGATCCAACCTTCCACCGTCTCGCACCTCGCCGAATCGCTGGGACCTAAACTACTAAACAAAACAGCACAAGAGACACAAGATTTATACTAGTTCGGGCCACCGTTGTGGTGTAATACCCTACTCTAGTTTGTGGCGTGGTGGATTGCCTCTAGGGCTGATGAGGAACAGTACAAGGAAGAAATGCCTCGCGAGGGTCTGTTCTTGGTGGGTGTGATGAACTGCTAGGTGGTGTCCCGTCGCTCTAGCTTGAGGATCGGGTCTCTGTCTTTCTCTGGATTCCGGATCCCTCTACCCTGTGGGTGGCTACTCCTATTTATAGGCGAAGGCCCCGGCCTCTCCCAAATATTGAGCGGAAGGGCGCCAACAATTGGCCATTTTGAAGGGGAACAGCGGGTACACTTATCCTGACTAAAGTTGGTCCTCGCCTGCCAAAGGCTCTGGTGATGACGTCTGCTTGGGCTCCACGACGACTCCCTTCCAGCCGTTGGGGCTGGTCTTGGTCTTGTTGCACCGAAACGGATGCCTTTGCTTGATGCTCTCGCCCGCGCTTGCTCCCTTTGCACCAAAGAGGAAAGGAGGACGCCGCTGGGCTGTCGCCGGCTAGCGCCCTTGGTCGTCATGGCTTATGCCATGGGCACCTCGCGAGGTACCCTGCCATGAACTCTCCGCCTCCTCATGAGCCAGCCTAACGAGGCCGTGCTCGAGAAGCTCCTTGTCGCCCGCCTCATGAGGCTTGGCCTCGCGAGGGTCTTGAGCTTCGTGATTAAGATGGGCTGTCCTGGCCTCCTTTGAGCCACGCCGCAGCCGCAGCGAGCAAGTCCTGGGACCCCATTCCCGTGGCGCCGACAGTAGCCCCCGGGCCCACGGCGCGCCCGAACTTGGCCGAGCAGAGAGGTGAAAAGGCAAGTGCGAAGCGTCACGGGCCCTAACAGCTTGCGGCCTTGGGCGACGCATGGCGGTTGATTGGACGTGTGCGCACTGCTTCCCCACTATGCTTCGGTAACCACCCGGATTTGACAAGTCCCTGCATGCAGAATTGGTCATGATTACCGGTGATCGTGGAGGCCGACGGTTGGCCTTCTCCGGCAATAAGTACGGAATGGCGCGCGCCCTTCATGTCTATCCTTTCTTGTCTCTCCTTCTTCTACATGGCTCCACCAAGGAAGTTCTCGGCCGCAGAGAAGGGGAAGGGTCGTCAGGTCGAGTCTTCCTCTCCTCCGCCTAAGCGTGGTCGAGGTCGCCCTCGCAAGCACCCCGTGGCCTCCACGGCGGTCCCCCGCGGTCGTGGGGGAGGCTCTCAGCATGGCGACGAGCGGCTGGCCATGGTCGGATGGCATGCCCCGGCCGCGCGTCCCCCGAGGCCGCGCCTCCATGCTGCTGAAGCGCTACCGGAGTTCTTGGTGAGGGCGGAGGAGCCGTCCGGCGTCCGGCTTCAGCTCCCGTGCTTCCTCTTGGGTGAGCTCCCAGATGGCGCCCTGAGTGGCCTCTGGCTCTAGGCAGATGGCTACTGCAGCCGGGCTTCGTGGGCTTCTCTGGAGGTCTCCACTGCAGGGAACCTGTTCACGACCAGCAGGGGCAGACGTTAAGCTCGCAGGCGTGGTCTTCGGCCACGGTGCTCCCCGCATTTCAAGCACGACGGCGACGCCACCCTCTACGTGAGGGTGTTGGGGAAGACGGTCGCCGCATGGGGTGCTGCCACAAGACGACGACGCGGCCGAGGACTCAGCCTGGCGTGGGTGGAGAGGGCAGCGCCACGGCGGCCGGGCGATGCCCGCGACTCCTCACGCTTCACCAGCTCTTCTCCGGATGGTGATTCCTCCAAAGCGGCGGCGCGCGCCCACCGCCCGCTGCTGCCAGGGGTGGCAGCGGGTCTGCTTGCCGCCATGCCCCGGTGAAGCGCGAGAGGGAGTCCGCCTGAGCTCCGGAGGCGGCTTGAGCCCTCCAAGAGAGTCGGCACGGGGCGTGCTTCACCTGTTTCTGTCCTTTTCCTTTCTTTTCTCCTGCGCAAAAAGGCAACAATGTGCGGCCCCGTGGGGGCGCGTTTAGGTTAACGCCGTTTAATTGTTATACTGCTTTTGTTATCCTGATACTATTCCCTTCTGCCGTGCGCCCATTCGCAAGTGAACCCCAGCCGTGGCCGCGGGGGCGACCGATCCAGGCCCCGTGTTCGCGTTGTGCTGCCCGTGAGGCATGGTCAGGAGGGGTGCTCCAGCTGTGGACCAGGGTCGTGAAAACTTGAGCGATAGGGGCAGGAACGCTCGCGGGGGTTCCCGAGGCTTCTGCCTCGCGAGCCCCCGCGCAAGAAGAAATCGAGGCAGGAGAACGAAACAGATCAAGAACCACGGACCAAAAAGGGGCGATAGTTTCGATAAAAACTCCAAATGGGAATAACTAGTTAACTGCAGAAGCAATGAAAAGCCGCGTCCGCACCTAGTCTAGTCTTCGACGCCTTCTCACCAGCGGAGATAAGTGCTGCCATTAGGCGAGGGAGCCCCCGGCCCGAGGCCGCACTCCTGAGACTCGGGGCGTGTAGCCCCAACTCATTATTACGTGAGAGTGTCACGGGCGGCGAGCTTCACAGGCGTTGGCCTTCTTCACAGTCCCCGGGCCTTTCTAGAGCGCGACAGCTTCACAGGCGTTCGCCTTCTTCACAGGCTCTGGGCCTTTTCCAAAAAGAATGAGCGTCACAGGCATTCGCCTTCTTCATGTGCCTGGCCTTTTAGGGGTAAAACCTCCGGAGGTGCCGGATGTTCCACGCGTTCTGTATAGGTACTCCCTCTTGAGTCTCCAAGCACACGGAGCCAGGCCTGGAAACATGAACAACCTTGAACGGGCCCTCCCACATGGGAGAGAGCTTATGCAATCCCTCCCTGGAGAGGACCCGGCGGAGCATGAGGTCCCCTACCTCGAGAGTTCTGGGGCGGATGTTGCGGCAGTGGTATCGCCGGAGTGCCTGCTGGTACCTTGCCGCTCGCAGCGCGGCTTCTCGACGGTGCTCCTCCCCCAGCACGTGGGCCGTCCCCCGCATGGCATCCTGCAGCGTCTCATCGAACGCCAGGACCCGCGCGGATCGACGCTTGTCCTCGTGAGGGAGGACCGCTTCGGCTCCGTAGACCAGGAAGAAGGGGGTCTCCCCAGTTGGCTTGGTTGCGGTTGTGCGGATGGACCACAACACGGATGGAAGCTCGTCATACCAGCCCCTGCCGCAGGCCTCCAGCTTCTTCTTGAACGTCCTAGTCTTGAGGCCTCTCAGGACCTCTACGTTGGCCCGCTCGGCCTGGCCGTTGCTGCGGGGGTGCGCCACCGAAGCGTAGCATATCTGCGTCCCAAGGTTAGCGCAGCACGTTTTAAAAAGGTTACTGGTGAACTGCGAACCATTGTCGGTGATGATGCGGTTCGGCACTCCGAACCGGCTCACAATGCCCTTGATGAACTTGACCGCAGAACCAGCGGGGATGGCGCGGACGGCCTCGACTTCGGCCCACTTGGTGAATTTGTCCATGGCGACGTAGAGGTAGCAATAGCCCCCTGGCGCCCGAGGAAAGGGGCCCAGAATGTCCAGCCCCCAGACCGCGAATGGCCAAGTGAGGGGGATGGTTTGCAGACCTCCTACTGGCTGGTGGATCTGCTTGGCATGGAATTGGCAAGCCTCGCAAGCCTTCACGAGTTCGATAAGGTCATTGGTAGCGGTGGGCCAATAGAAATCGCCATGAACGCCTTTGCCGACGAGGGTCCGTGACGGCGAATGGTGCCCACAATCTCCGCCATGTATATCTGCCAATGGTTCCTTCCCCTGTTCCTCGGTGATGCAGCGCGGATATCGTCGTTCGGTCGTTTCCGGTAGAGCTCTCCATCCATGATGTTGTATGCCGTGGCTTGCCGCGCCACACGCTCTGCCTCCTCCTCCTTCTCCGGAAAAGTCCCACGCGTTAAGTAACTCTTGAGCTCCGTGATCCAGCACTCCTCTTGAGGTTCCATCGTTAGGAGCAAAGCGTGCTCTGAGGCCGGGCCACGTGTGGGGCTCCCGAGGCAGGTGGCTGAGGGAGCTCCTCCCGAGGCTGTGCTGTGCTTGATAACAGCGGCAAGGCTGAGGGCTTGAAGAGCCGTTCCTCAAAGACACCCGGCTCCTGGGGTAACCTCCTGGAGGCTCGTTTGGCGATGTCGTCGGCCTCTTGGTTGGTGCCGCGGGGCACGTGCTGCAGCTCCAACCCCCAGAACTGTTTCTCCATCCTGCGGACCACTGCGAGGTAGGCCTCCATGTGTTCATCTCTTGGCTCGTATACCTTGTTGGAGAAATTGATGAGGAGCTGCGAATCGCCCTTGATGGTAAGGCGCCTCACCCCCAGGGCAGCGGCAGCCTTCAGACCCGCTATCAGCCCCTCGTACTCTGCTATATTGTTGGAGACCTTCTCGCCATGCTGGAAATAGAGCTGCACGGCATAGTAGAGCTTGTCCTGAGCGGGAGATATGAGCATCGCCCCAGCCCAGCGCCTGTCGGAGAACGCAGCTCCGTCAAGTACATGATCCAACCTTTCAAGCGCTTAGCGCTTCTCGGGAGAGGGACCGATCCTCGCCGCCCGAGGCCCGGTGCTTCATCCATTCGGCCACGAAATCTGCCAGCGCGGCCCCCTTGATGACTCTGGTTGTGTTGAACTCGAGCTGGAATGCTTGCAGCTCAATGTTCCACTCGGTGACCCTTCCGGCCGAGTTGGGGCTCCTAAGCACTCTCTCCAGGGGGTATGCCGAGACAACCTTGATCGGATGACCCTGGAAGTAGTGCCGCAGCTTGCTCGAAGCCACCAACAGCGCGAGGAGGAGCTTCGGCATGGGGTACCGTGCCTCTGCATCCCGTAACACGGTGCTTACGGGCACACCGGTGCTCGGCGAGGTTAGGGCGTCGGTCTGGTGGCGTCTTCCGAAGCTGTGGTGCCTCCCGAGGCGACGGCGCCTCCGGAAGCTGGGTGCTTGGATGGGAGGCCTCCCCCGCCCTTGGTGCGCTCTGCTGTGACGGCTGATCTTCTTCCATTGCGGTGCTGGCTTCTGCTAGTTCCTTCTGATTCGGTCTTGCCCTAGCTCGGGTGGCCGCCGTGGTCTTGTCCTGACGCTCCTCCCTAACTGCCACCAGAGCAGCGCTAGCGGAGTAGGGAGTGGCGGCGAGGTAGAGTACCAAGGGCTCCTGAGGGCGCGGGGCCACCATCACTGGAGGGCTGGTCAGGTACCTCTTGAGATCTTGAAACGCTTTGTCGGCCTCTTTAGTCCACTCGAAGGGCCCCTTTTTCTTCATCAGCTGGAAGAAAGGCAGCGCCCGCTCCCCCAGTCGGGAGATGAAACGGCCCAGCGCTGTTACGCGCCCCGTGAGCTTCTGCATTTCCCTGAGGGTCTTTGGTGGGCTCATGTCTTCCACTGCCTTGACCTTTTCTGGGTTGGCCTCGATGCCTCGGTGGGACACGAGGAAACCCAGGAGCTTGCTGAGGGAACTCAAACACACACTTCTCGGGTTGAGTCGCAGGCTCACTACGTTGAGGCTTCTGAAGGTTTCTTCCAGTCTTGTATCAAGGTCTTGGCCTCATGAGACTTCACCACGATGTCGCCGACGTATGCCTCCACATTCTTCCCGAGCTGTGGGCCCAAGGTGATGTGCATGCGCTCACTGAAGGTTTCCCCAGCGTTGCGCAGCCAGATGGCATGCATGTATAGCAGTACACTCCACACGGGTTAGGAAGGCCGTCTTTTCCACGTCTTCCACCGCCATCTTGATTTGGTGATACCCGGAAAAGGCATCCAAGAAGCATAACAGGTCACACTCGGCGGTGGAATCGATGATCTGGTCGGTGCGAGGGAGCAAAAACGGATCCTGCGGGCATGCTTTGTTGAGGTTGGTGAAGTCGACACACATGCACTCCTTTCCTCCCTTCTTTGGCACCACCACGGGTTGGCCAGCCAACTGGGTATCGGACCTCGCGAATAACCCCGCGGCTTCTAGCTGCGGGTCTCTTGGACGATGAAGGCCCGCTTTTGATGGACTGCCTTCTCGCTTCTACCTTCTCGGGCACGTTGGGGCACACGTTGAGGTGGTGCTCGATTCGCCCGTGGAATCCCCGCCAGCTGATCGGGCTCCTGTGCGAACACCTTCTTGTTTGCACGCAGGAACTTGACAAGGGCTTCCTCCTGCTCGGGCTCGAGGTTGGCACCTATGGTGAAGGTGGCGCCAGTGGACCCGTCCTCATCGACAGTATCTGCTTGGTCTCCGCCTTGTCTTGAGTGAACAACTGCTTCTTCTTGGTCGGCTTAGCCCCCTTGGGCTTGGGGGCTTCCGCATCGGCGGGCTGCGCTGCGGCCACCGTCTTGAGGGTGAGCTGGCGCTTCATAGCAAGACCTTCAAGATCCCAGGCACGGTGAGGACGCCGCCGCTCCCAGGCATCTTCATGAGTTTGTACCCCGGGTGGGTTGCGGCCATGAATTTGGCCAATGATGGATAGCCAAGGATGGCATTGTAGGGGAGGCCGATGGGGGCGATGTCGAAGTCGACCAGTTCCGTGCGGAAGTTGTCGTAGGTGCCGAGGGTCACCGGAAGCCGGATTTGCCCCAAGGAGCTGGATGACCCTCCTCCTACGCTCGAAAAAGGCCGGCTAGGCTGCAGCCGCTTCCTGGGTATGCAGAGGAGGTTGAAGGCCTCGACTGAGAGTACGTTGAGGCCGGCGCCGCCGTCGATGAGGGTCCTGGTGACGGCAACCTGGCAGATGGTGGGTGTGCAGAGCATGGGGAGCGCACCCGAGCAGGCCGGGTTGGTGGGGTGGTCTTGAGAGTCGAAGGTCAGCCCGGCCGACGACTCCGTCCGGCCTGAGGGAGCCCCCTGCCGCGTGGAGGCGGCACCGACCCGGCGGACGAATGTCTTGACATGGCGCGATGAGCGGAGGAACCGGCGCGACGGGGCGGGTGACGAGGAAGCCGCGCGGCCCCTCCCCTGAGGTCGCCGAGGAGCGCAGGGACGATGCTTGCTGCCCGTCCCCCGCCGGGCCGGTGGCGGCGTTGACGGCGGGCGGTGAGGAACGGCGAGGGCGCCCGCCGCCGGAAGCCGTCCGGGCGACATGGGAGGCGAGGGCGGCTTGGCGCTCGGCGCGAGCCCGACGAGCGTCAGACATGGTTGCGGTGGTCGGGGAAGAGCGAGGCGACGGAAGGCAGATTCCGGTGCACCCCTACCTGGCGCGCCAAATGTCGGATTTCGGGTTCCGGCAGACCCTTGAGGTTCGAACACCGGGTGCGCGGAGATCCAACCTTCCACCGCCTCGCACCTCGCCAATCGCTGGGACCTAAACTACTAAATGTAACAGCACAAGAGACACAAGATTTATACTAGTTCGGGCCACCGTTGTGGTGTAATACCCTACTCTAGTTTGTGGCGTGGTGGATTGCCTCTGGGGCTGATGAGGAATAGTACAAGGAAGAACAGCCTCGCGTGGGTCTGTTCTTGGTGGGTGTGATGAACTGCTAGGTGGTGTCCCGTCGCTCTAGCTTGAGGATCGGGTCTCTGTCTTTCTCTGGATTCCGGATCCCTCTACCCTGTGGGTGGCTACTCCTATTTATAGGCGAAGGCCCTGGGCCTCTCCCCAAATATTGAGCGGGAAGGGCGCCAACAATTGGCCATTTTGAAGGGGAACAGCGGGTACACTTATCCTGACTAAAGTTGGTCCTCGCCTGCCAAAGGCTCTGGTGATGACGTCTGCTTGGGCTCCACGACGACTCCCTTCCAGCCGTTGGGGCTGGTCTTGGTCTTGTTGCACCAAAACGGATGCCTTTGCTTGATGCTCTCGCCTGCGCTTGCTCCCTTTGCACCAAAGAGGAAAGGAGGACGCCGCGCGGGCTGTCCCCCGGCTGGCGCCCGGCTGGCGCCCTTGGTCGTCATGGCTTGCGTCATGGGCACCTCGCGAGGTAACCTACCTTGAACTCTCCGCCTCCTCATGAGCCAGCCTGACGAGGCCGTGCCTGAGGAAGCTCCTTGTAATCCGCCCCGCGAGGCTTGGCCCCTCGCGAGGGTCTTGAGCTTGCGTTGATGAAGATGGGTTGTCCTGGGCCTCCTTTGAGCCACGCCGCAAGCCGCAGGCTGGCAAGTCTGGGGACCCCCGTTCCCAGGACGCCGACAGGCGCACTCTATATAAGCCACCCCCTCCACAGGTAGAAGGGTTCGCACCCCTGTAACACATACGCATATAATCCAGTCGACCGCCTCCATGCTCCGAGACGTAGGGCTGTTACTTCCGCCGAGAAGGGCCTGAACTCGTAAATCCCTCGCGTATACAACGACTCCATAGCTAGGATCTTGCCTCTCCATACCTACCCCCATTCTACTGTCAGACTTAGAACCACGACAGTTGGCGCCCACCGTTGGGCCGGTGTTCTAGCGATTTGTTGGAGAAGTTGGAATTCTTTCGATTTCCTACATCATGGTTTTAGGTGGAGTTCTGGTCGAGGGCTGCGAGATCCGTCTCGGTGCGCTCACGTTCGTCGCCGACGACTCCGCTTGGCTTCAGGAGGCTCCACTCGACATGGACGCGCTCTCCGTCCGCGGGGCGACACACTTTCGCGTGTGTGTCCGCGGCGTCCTCCTGCTGCAACCGTCGACCCAGTATGGGTCGGATCCTGTGCTGTCCTCGCTCCCAGTGTCCCGCCGGCGCAAGCGTTCCGGTCGGTCCAGGCTTCAGCGGTGGGTGAGGCATGCGGTGGCCCGTCAGTCGGGCACCCCCCAAGTCGCGGCGATCAAGACCGACGAATCTCTCTACGGCCTGTTCGACCTGTCGACTGGCTCCGCAGAGACTGCGTCCGAATGCGATAGCAATGACCCGGCGGCAGAGGTTCTGATGGTCGATGGACCATGCAGTCCCCCTGGATTCACCCGCACCAATGGAGGTGACGGTGGAGGCGGTCCGGAGCAAGCCCACGAAGAGTACCTGCCCGAGCCCCTCACTTCGCTTCAGAGGGAGGAGCTTCGCCGTCGGAACATGGATGCGCTTCACACTCCTATCGTTGGAGAAACCCCGAGGCTCGTGCCTTGGAGGATGCGCAACAGCCACCTGGCTAAGCGCACTCGACCGAGAACCTTCAGCGAGAACTCGGCGATGCGCGACCAAGGGTTCCAGAATCCAGCCGGCGTCGGCTCTTCCACCACCAACTCGGTATATCGAACTCCGATTCAGAATTTAGCAGCTGTCGCCCGTATAGCAGAGTCAATTCAGCCTTCCCAGTCGGAGGTGGGTAGAGGTTTGCTACAAATCAGAGATCTGCTCCGGGCGGTAGGAGACCAAGACTCAGTCGTATCACAGTCACGGAACAGGATTCACAGCCGATCCGTCGCTGCGAATTCAGTCCAGTCGGCCCATAGTCCGAGATCGCCCCCGAGGCGTGAGGAACATGGAGGCCGGCGTGATGATCATTACAAGAGCCGCGAGCAGTATGAGCACCGATTCGATCGCAATGATCGACGTCGGGTGCCCACTCCTCCCCCAAGGGGTGGATCATACGCTCCTCGGCAGCAGGACGATAGACGCCAAAGACAAGAGTTATTAAGAGTTCCAGCCGACCCCAGGGAACCAGGCTTTGATGCGAGATCTATTATCGTTCAAGGTTTGGTCGACAGGAACAGAGCTCACCGAGACGGCCATGATAGAGATTTTCCCTCCAGCAGCAGAGTTCATGTCTCGGGACCAGAGTGTTTCAGCAGAGCCATCAGAGCCGCGGTGATTCCTCCCAATTTTAGGTTGGCGACTGGAGTCAGTAAGTTCACTGGTGAATCCAAGCCTGACACTTGTCTTGAAGATTACCGAGTGGCTGTTCAGATCGGCGGCGGCAACGACGAGGTAGCCATGAAGCATTAGCCTCTTATGTTGGAGGGTTCAGCCAGAGCGTGGTTGAATCAGTTAGCAACCGGCAGTATTTACACTTGGGAAGATCTTGCCCGAGTGTTTGTCAGGACATTTGAAGGGACTTGCAAACGACCAGCAGGATTAACGGAGTTGCAGTCGTGTGTGCAAAAGTCGAGTGAAACTTTGAGAGATTATATCCATAGGTGGATCACTTTGCACCACACAGTTGAGAATGTATCTGATCACCAAGCAGTCTGTGCCTTCAAAGAAGGTGTCAAGAACAGAGAGTTGAGTTTGAATTTCGGTCGAATCGGAGATATGACCCTCAGTCGGATGATGGAGATTGCCACCAAGTATGCAAATGGTGAAGAAGAGGATCGGCTCCGGAGTGGTAAATACAAATCGGCCGCCAATGAGGCCGGTGGAGGAAATTCCAGTCGGAAGCAGAAGCGCAAAGCCGAGCCAGCTGCCCCCGGAGAGACCTTGGCTGTGACCCCAGGAAAGTTCAAGGGGAAACCCAAGGGTCCTTGGAACCCCAAGAAGGTGAAAGACCAGGTGGAAACGACGTGTTGGATTTGCCATGTCATATTCACATGAAGAAAGATGAAGAGGGTAAACTCATTTACCCGAAACATACCACTCGACAGTGTCGGCTCTTGATTCAGCGGCCCAAGGAAACAACCCAAGGATAAGGATAAGGAGATGACAAAGTTGAGGACAAAGATGACGTGATGATGGATATCCCCAGGTCAATTCCACCCTGATGGTTTTTGCTGATGTCGAAAGCAAAAGTCGATTGAAGGTTATCAATCGGGAAGTAAACTTGGTCGCTCCGGCGACGCCCACTTATCTAAAATGGTCCCAGACCGCCATCACATTCGACCAGTCTGATCACCCGACGCACATTGCCACCCCTGGGAGGCAAGCATTGGTGGTCGACCCAGTCGTCGAAGGCACTCGACTGACCAAAGTTTTGATGGATGGTGGCTGTGGCTTGAACATATTGTACGCAGAGACGTTGAAAGGGATGGGCATTCCGATGTACAGACTCAGTACCAGTAACATGAGCTTCCACGGAGTCATTCCTGGAAAGAAGGCTGAGTCACTCGGCCAAATTGCTCTTGATGTAGTTTTTGGTGATTCGAAGCATTTCCGGAAAGAAAAGTTGACCTTTGAGGTCGTGGATTTCCAGAGCGCTTATCACGCTATTCTGGCAAGGCCAGCATATGCACGTTTCATGGCCCGACCATGTTACGTATATCTTAAACTGAAGATGCCTGGTCCCAAGGGCATGATCACTATTACGGGCAATTGGAAGAAGGCGGAAGAGTGCTTCCAGAAAGGCTCTAAGATCGCCGATGCTTAGTTGGCAGTGGTAGAGCTACAAGAGTATCAGAAAACTGCAGATCCGAGTGATTTGTTGCGAGCTAAGAAGCCCGCTACGGAGTCAGCATTCCAGTCGACCGGTGAGACAAAACAGGTTCACATTCACCCGACTGATCCCAATGCTGCTCCGACCAACATCTCAACAACGCTCAACTCAAAATAGGAAGAAGCGCTCATCCAGTTCCTCCGTGAGAACTGGGACATCTTTGCATGGAAGCCTGCTGACATGCCGGGTGTTCCCAGGGAGCTGGCTGAGCATCGCCTACGAGTCGACCCAAAATTCAAACCGGTTAAAGAATATCTTCGGCGGTCCGCCGTCCAGAAGAGAAAGGCCATTGGCGAAGAAGTGGCTCGGCTTTTAGCGGCAGAGTTCATCCGAGAGATCTACCACTCCGAGTGGCTCGCCAATGTCGTAATGGTCCCCAAGAAGGACAAATCGTTGCGCATGTGCATCGATTTCAAGAATATCAATTGGGCCTGCCCGAAAGATCATTTCCCTCTTCCTCGCATTGACCAAATAGTCGACTCAACTGCGGGATGTGAGAGGTTGTCTTTTTTAGACGCCTATTCCGGGTACCATCAGATCCGTCTGTATGGACCCGATGAGATTAAAACAACGTTCATCACTCCATTCGGGTGCTTCTGTTATGTCACCATGCCATTCGGTCTCAAGAATGCCGGAGCCACATTCATGAGGATGATTAATAAGTGTTTGCTCACTCAAATCAGTCAGAATGTGGAAGCGTACATGGATGATATAGTGGTCAAGTCACGAAAGGGTTCCGACCTGTTGACTGACCTTGCTGAAACATTTGACAATCTCAGGAGGTATGATATCAAGCTTAACCCATCAAAGTGCACATTTGGAGTTCCTTGTGGAAAGTTACTTGGTTTTCTCGTTTCCGAGCGAGGAATTGATGCTAACCCTGAAAAGGTTGGCACCGTACTCCGAATGAAGCGCCCTGTGCGTGTGCAGGATGTCCAGAAGCTTACTGTATGCTTGGCCGCCTTAAGTCGTTTCATCTCTCGCCTCGGTGAAAAGGCATTGCCTCTTTACCGACTGATGAAGAAGTCAGGCAAGTTCGAGTGGACTCTAGAAGCTGATGCAACGTTTGCAGAACTAAAAGCGCTGCTTTCCACCCAGCCGGTGCTTGCTGCTCCTATCAGTAAAGAGCCTTTGTTGCTTTACATCGCAGCCACTGGACAAGTCGTCAGTATCGTACTTACGGTCGAGCGGGAAGAATAAGGAAAAGCCTTCAAAGTTCAACGCCCAGTTTATTATCTTTCTGAAGTGCTGACCCCATCAAAGCAAAGATACCCTCACTATCAGAAGCTTGTTTATGGGATCTATATGACCACGAAGAAGGTTGCTCATTATTTCTCTGATCATTCCATTACAGCCGTCAGCGACGCCCCATTGTCGGAAATTCTTCATAACAGAGATGCAACTGGTCGAGTGGCAAAATGGGCGATTGAACTCCTTCCCCTTGATATCAAATTTGAGGCAAAGAAAGCCATCAAGTCCCAAGCAATAGCAGACTTCCTCGCCGAGTGGACTGAATAGCAGCTTCCGACTCAAGTTCACTCGAAGCACTGGACTATGTTTTTTGACGGTTCCAAGAAGCTGAACGGTTCTGGTGTGGGGGTTGTATTGGTTTCCCCCCGAGGAGATAAGCTCAAATATGTTCTCCAGATTCACTTTGATTCTTCCAACAACGAAGCAGAATATGAAGCACTCCTGTATGGGTTGCACATGGCCATTTCACTCGGCGTCCGTCGCCTTATGGTTTACGGTGACTCGGATCTGGTTGTTAATCAAGTGATGAAGGAGTGGGATGTCAGAAGCCCAGCTATGACAGGTTACTGTAATGCAGTGAGAAAGTTGGAGAAGAAATTCGAGGGGTTAGAGCTTCATCATATACCCCGACTGAAGTTGAGGTCCCAGCCGTGGTCGACCTGATTATGGAAGTTGTGGTCATCACTCCCGACTGGACAGTGCCGTACATCGCATATATCCTAAGGAAAGAGCTCCCAGAGAATGAATAAGAGGCTCGACAGATCGTCCGTCGATCCAAGGCCTTTAGAGTGATCAAGGGATAGTTGTTCAGAGAAAGCGTGACTGGAGTCGGCCAGAAGTGTATCACGCCAGAAGAAGGTCGGATAATTCTTGAGGATATCCACTCGGGGACCTGTGGTCATCATGTGTCCTCTCGGACCATCGTGGCTAAAGCATTCCGAGCGGGATTTTACTGGCCGAAAGCAAATGAAATGGCAAAAGAAATAGTTGACAAGTGTGAAGGGTGTCAGTTCTATTCCAATATGTCACACAAGCCCGCCTCAGCCTTGAAGACCATTCCACTCGCCTGGCCCTTCGTTGTTTGGGGGTTAGACATGATTGGACCGCTGAGAACTGGCAGAAGCGGCTTCACCCATTTGCTAGTAGCAGTCGACAAGTTCACCAAGTGGATCGAAGCCAAGCCCATCAAGAACCTCGATGCATGTACTGCTATCAGTTTCATCAGAGGGTTGATATTCGGATATGGAGTTCCGCATAGCATCATCACCGACAATGGGTCAAACTTCGATAATGACAAGTTCAAAGCCTTCTGCGCCTCTCAGGGCACGCGGGTCGACTATGCTTCAGTTGCTCATCCTCAGTCGAATGGACAAGCAGAGCGTGCAAACGGCCTCATTCTTAAAGGGCTGAAACCACGGCTGATGCGTGATCTCAAGCACGCAGCAGGAGCTTGGGTCGACGAACTTCCATCAGTTCTCTGGGGATTGAGGACCACTCCTAATCGGTCGACTAGGAGAACTCCATTCTTCCTGGTCTATGGAGCTAAAGCAGTTCTACCGAGTGACCTGCTTCACAACGCACCTCGAGTCGAACTATACTCTGAAGAAGAAGCGGAACTAGCCCGGCAAGATGCAGTCGACCTCTTGGAAGAGGAGAGAGAGATGGCCCTGATCCGCTCGACTATCTATCAGCAAGACTTGCGTCGATTCCATGCTAGAAATGTGAAGAGTCGAGCCTTCCAAGAGAGAGATTTGGTCCTCCGAGTGGATCAACAGAAACCACACAAGCTCTCTCCCACTTGGGAAGGTCCCTTCATCGTCACAAGAGTTCTCCACAACGGAGCGTATCATCTCTATAACGTTGATCGCCAGATCGACGAGCCTCGAGCTTGGAATGCGGAGCTGCTCCGCCCCTTTTATACTTGAATACTCTCTCGGTTGAGATGTAATAAAAGTACTTTTGTAGTTTGTTTATCTAAGACAAGAATGTTATAACTCTCCCAGTGATTGTTATTACTTTTTGTTGAAATTTCCCCCAGTGGGTGGCTTAGATGCGAATCCGGTTCGCCTAAGTTTGTAAAAAAATCCTTTCCGAGTGGCGAGCCAGCCTCCCACTCGGGGGCTTAGCTGCAGTCCAAGTACTCGCCTAAGTATTCAAAATCCTACTGAGTGGTGAGCCAGCCTCCCACTCGGGGGCTTAGCTGCAGTCCAAGTACTCGCCTAAGTATTCAAAATCCTACCGAGTGGTGAGCCAGCCTCCCACTCGGGGGCTTAGCTGCAGTCCAAGTACTCGCCTAAGTATTCAAAATCCTGCCGAGTGGTGAGCCAGCCTCCCACTCGGGGGCTTAGCTGCAGTCCAAGTACTCACCTAAGTATTTAAATCCTACCGGGTGGAGAGTCAGCCTCTCACTCGGGGGCTTAGAAACAGCCCAAGTATTCACCTTAACATCCAAAATAATGAACGCTTCGGAAGGACGACGAGGTGCAGGTCGACTGCTACCTTCTCCTTCAAAGCTACACCATAAAAATCCTACCGAGTGGAGAGCAAACCTCCCACTCGGAGGCTTAGCTACAGCAAAGTGCTCGCCTAAGTAATAGAAATCCTACCGAGTGGAGAGCAAACCTCCCACTCGGGGGCTTAGCTGCAGCCCAGTGCTCGCCTAAGTAATAGAAATCCTACCGAGTGGAGAGCAAACCTCCCACTCGGGGGCTTAGCTGCAGCCCAGTGCTCACCTAAGTAATATAAATCCTACCGAGTGGATAGCAAACCTCCCACTCGGGGGCTTAGCTGCAGCCCAGTGCTCGCCTAAGTGATAGAAATCCTACCGAGTGGAGAGCAAACCTCCCACTGGGGCTTAGCTGCAGCCCAGTGCTCGCCTAAGTAATAAAAACCCTGCCGAGTGGAGAGAAAACTTCCCACTCGGGGGCTTAGTTGCGGTCCAGTGCTCGCCTAAGTAAGGAATTCATCCCAATCCGCAAGGACGACGAGGTGCAGGTCGACTGCTACCTTCTCCTTCGGAGCTTCGCCGCAAGTACAATGTGCGGTCCATCCCAATCCATAAGGACGATGAGGTGCAGGTCGATTGCTACCTTCTCCTTCGAACTTCGCCACAAGTACAACGTCATGGTCCATCCCAATCGCAAGGACGACGAGGTGCAGGTCGATTGCTACCTTCTCCTTCGGAGCTTCGCCACAAGTACAATGTGCGGTTCATCCCAACCCGCAAGAACGACGAGGTCGATCCGCGATCAGGCTCCATCTCTACCGCAGGATAGATGAAGTACAAGTCGACTGGAGTTTCAACGAAATATCTTCCGAATGAGGAACAAAGTTCTCTCGAAGGCAAATAAAGCATGTTCAAGGATAAATCAAGTTCGGATAAACGTCCTACGGATCCAAAGGTGCTTAGGCGTTAAGCCTGTTAAAGTTTGTCGGTTACAAAAACCACTCGGCATTCCGAGGCAAATTTAAGGTGGGACTTAGAAGTTTTTTACTCCTCCGGTGGAGGACTGGAAGGTGCAACAAACTGGTCGAGGTCGATTCCGTCGGCAATACGGGTAGCAGCAGCGATGAAAGTCTCCATGAAAGATCTGAATTCGTACTTCCTGGTGTTGGCAACTTTGAGGGACGCCAGCTTTTCCTCTTGCGCTTCCTTGTAGTGGACACGAACCAGAGACAGAGCAACATCAGCACCACACCTGGCAGAAGATTTTTTCCATTCTTGCACTCGACTTGGAATCTCATTCAGTCGAGTCATTAAGGATTCAAGGTCATTCTGAAGTGTCTGATCTGGCCAGAGAGTTGAGTCGATCCGCGACATTGCAGCTTTCAGTCGAGCAAGATAATCCACCATGCTAGCAACGCGAGATTCCAGTCGGAACACATTCATAGCAGCTTCGTCCTTCACAGGAGAGTTGATGGGGTCCAAGCTGGTTTCCACTCGACTGTTTTCTTCTTCGAAGTTTTGATAGAATTCTGAAAACACAGCTCAGACTCAAAATAACAATCTGCGATGAGCCGGTGATAACAAGACAGTCGGGTAAAAGAGATTACCTTCAAGCATGAGAAACAGCTTCTTGGCGAGCCCTCCAAGATAAATCTCCAGGTCATTTCGCTTCCCCGCCAGTTGGCCGGCCTTGTCAGACAGAGCGATCTTGTCATTCTTCAGTCGACTAACTTCCTTGTTGGCCGCGTCAAGAGCGGCTTTCAGCTTGGCATTCTCGTCTTCAAGTTTGTCGACTGAGGCAAGTTTCTCTTCAGCGAGATTTGTTTTCTCCAAAGCCGCCTTCTGTGCCTCTGCAAGGTCAAGTTTGTTCTTCTTCGGAGTCTCTTCCAGTTTATCTGCAAAGCAACAATGAGAACAAAGTTGAGAATGAACAAGAAAAACAAAGACAGTCGTCAAAGTTCTCACCAGCCATACCTTTTGCTTCATCCTTCGCCTTCTGCAAATTCTCCTGAGCAAGCTTCAAGTCGAGGTTGAGCTGGATCTGTTTGTTCTCTAACTCAGTATAGCGAGCCACAAGCTCGCAAGATTTCTACAAATAGTCAATCAACGAAAGACATCAAAGATAGATCACTTCCGAGTGATTAAGGAAAAATAGTAGCATTTCTAAGACTACAGTCGAATCAAAACATTCGACAGTAGTCTCGGGGACTACACCCAGCGGGTGCGCTCAGCGTGCCCCCACTGGTTTTACCAATTTGGTTCGACCAGTCGACCAAAAGAGGCAAAAAGGTTATGATTCTAAAACCATGGCTAATTATCAGCGGTCAGCCGCAGAGAAAAAAACAGTTCTTTAGACTATAGTCGACTGCACGCAGTCCACCATAGTCTCGGGGACTACACCCAGTGGGTGCACTCAGCGTGCCCCCACCGGTTTTTACGGTTCCATTCGACTTGGTCCGACCAGGTCGAGTGAAGAAGTTCACAGTATAAAGACTATAGTCGACTGCATGCAGTCCACCATAGTCTCGGGGACTACACCCAGTGGGTGCACTCAGCGTGCCCCCACAAAAACTCAATCGACACACCCACCCAGTGGGTGTACAGATATGGAAATCTTCAGAAAGAAGCAGTTTCAGGTAGCATATCCTAACAGAGCAAGCAGCGATCGACTTACTTGGACATTCCTTTGGAGAGCTGAACTAGCATCATAGGCCGCCTGGCTGGCCTCTCGGACTGCCTTCACTTGCTCCGTCATGATCCCTGCCTGGCGTATAGCCTCCTTAGCAGCACTCACTTGGTCTTCTGGGACGTGGTGTATAGCAAAGAGAGATGGTGGATCAGTAGTCGAAGTGGGTCGGGCACTTGTCAGTGGTACAGCAAAAGACACAGAAGCCCGAGTGGGATTGCCTCCCTCGGAAACCAGCTTCTCAGGTATCGTCACGACTGGAGCAGCCTTGCCAGCAGGCACCGTCTTGTTCTTCCTCTTCCTCAACGGCGCTTCCTCATCATCGTCGGGGAGATCAATGACATGAGGCGGAACTACAAGAAAGATTCAAAAGTAAACATGGAAATCCAATCGACTAAAAGCGAAACTACAGAGATCATACCAAGGTTGGAGGTGGCAGCATCTTCCATTTCCTGATCTTCGTGCTTGGCTGAGGTCTCGGAGGTAGCGGCACTGTAGATTTCAAGAATCGGCTGATCAGTCATCAAGTCGACCAAAAGTTTACTCATGTTGAATACGGAAATACAAGATTCTGCTGGTTATCCGGAGATGGCGGGGATGACCATCCGCATCTTGGGCAGGGCCTTCGCCGGCTTTGACGACGTTGCTCGAGGTTGCTTCGGCGGTTTCTCAGATGGCGCGGGGGAAGTTGTCCTAGGTCGCTTCGTCAACTGCCCAGTGGGCGCAACAGCTTTACTGCGCCCGGCCGCCGGGTCAAGCGTCAACTTGGACCTTCCCTCTGAGCGGGGAGGATCGACGTCTTCCTCCTCTTCCTCCTGCTCCTCCTCTTCATCAGAGCTATCATCCACCTCATCCTTCTCGCCGTGGGACTCCCATTCCTCCTGGCTTTCACCTCCGCTTCGTTCTTCTTCTTCGACTGATTCCTGCGCCCCGTTGGGCATCAAGTACATCTCAGTGGTGACCTAGAAGACAATAAAACAAGGCGAAAGTCAGTCGACGAATTGGCATCTAAACAGAATGAATATAGCCGAATCACAGTCGGAGATAAGTGGTTGTACCTTGTCTACTTCGTAAGTCTGGTCGAGTGGTGGAATCCTCCTAGCTCCACGAGGGTTATCTTTGTTTCCTATGATGGCAGTCATCCACTTCTCCAGCGTGGCGTCATCGACCTCCTCTGGATGGACCCAAGTGGTATCATCCGTACCAGAGTACATCCACATCGGATGACCTCGGTATTGGAGCGGCTGAATACGCCGTCGGAGGAAAACCTCCAGGAGATCCATGCCGGTCACCCCGTCGCGAATGAGCTGGACTACGCGTTCCATCAGCAATTTTACTTGGGCCTTCTCCTCTGGTAGCACCTTCAGGGAAGATGGCTTGTTCACTCGACTCATGGAGAAAGGAGGGAGTCCAATGACCGCCCGGCGTCGGCTGGTCTTGGCGAGAGAACCAGGTCTCTGCCACCCTCTAACCGAGTCGGGAGAGTCATAGCCGAAAAGCGCTTCCCCTCATCTGGACCCCGAGTCCCCCACACATCTGGATTACTTGGGTTCTCTCGTCATTCGGGTTCGTTTTCGTCACCGTCTGAGAGCGACAAGTGAATATGTGCTTGAAGAGGCCCTAGTGCGGCCGACAGCCCAAGAAGTTTTCGCATAACGAAATGAAAGCAGCAAGGTAGTCAATGGAGTTGGGAGTGAAATGATGGAATTGCGCTCCAAAAAAGTTCAGAAACCCCCAGAAAAAAGGATTCGGCGGCAGAGAAATCCCCGATCTATGTGAGTTGCTAGGAGAACACACTCACCCTCTTCAGGCTGCGGTTGCCATTCCGTTCCCAGAAGCCTCGCCGACCCATGGTGGATCAGTCCTTCGTTGGCCAGATCGGTGAGGTCCTTCTCGGTGATGGTCGAGCGGATCCAGTCTCCCTGGACCCAACCTTGCGGCAGTTTGGACCGCGAAGAAGATCCGCCCCGACTGGGCGCTCTCCCCTTAGCCTTCGCCGCCGCCTTCTTCACCCGTTCCAAGGCTGCGGTCTTCTCCTTCACCATGGTCGCCGGTGAAGCAAATTCTGAGATGCGGCGCTGAACAGGCTAAGAGCGCAGTGAGAAGGTTTGGAGGCGGAGAGAGGGGAAGATTGAGGTCGCACTGTTCAAAATACCCCGTCCGATGTTTTATATGGGGCCACTTCCGAGTGGCTGACCGGTAGGCCCAGGCAATCCCGTCAAATCCCGCGACAGGCGCGCACGCGATACATGGCGAAAAAGGCGGTGCGAAGATCGAGGCGTCATCGTCTTATCCCATCCGAGTACCGCAGTTTTCTCTGCTTCGCGCGCTTCCCAAATTTCAGATCCCGTGAAATCCACTAACCGCGGAGCAACCTGTCAGATAGCAGATTTCCTCCGATCCGTTGCTCGGAAATCCTCAAGTTCACAGAGTTCACTCGACAAATGTGAAGAATGGATCAAGGCGACTGAAAGAGAAGTTGATGCCATCACTAAAAGGTCGTTGATCCAGAGTAAGACACACTCGCAACACGAAGAACAGGTCGGAAAGATTATCAACTCCTTCCTCACTCAAACCTCGATCCATTCGGGGCTAATGATGAAGTCATGTACCGGGTAGGGTCATAGACCTGCCCAAAGGTACCCTCCACAAGGACACTCATGAGATAAGTGGCCTTCCAATGACCGGTAGGTTTCCACTCGATGCATTCAAAGACACTTTCGACCATGAAGACCCACTCGACCACCAGGAGTCCAAGAGCCACTCGGTGTCCAAACGGTCTGTAGTTAAATAGTCTTTATGATCATAATGATACTTTATGTAAGCGTTACCAAGAACGCCTAGCCTTAACGCACCATAAACCCTCTCGCTTTCATGGGCTGGCTGGGGTCCCGGCGCACTCTATATAAGCCACCCCTCCACAGCTAGAAGGGTTCGCACCCCTGTAACACATACGCATATAATCCAGTCGACCGCCTCCGGGCTCCGAGACGTAGGGCTGTTACTTCCTCCGAGAAGGGCCTGAACTTGTAAATCCCTCGCGTATAAAACGACTCCATAGCTAGGATCTTGCCTCTCCATACCTACCCCCCATTCTACTGTCAGACTTAGAACCACGACAGGGTACATTTGTACTCACGTTTGCCTATTTTATGTTTTGCAGAGAGACGTCAGTCTCGCTAGTAGTTCCCTGTGGACTTCGATGTTTAGCTTGATACCTCAGCTACGATCTTGTGCCCTCGGCAAGATCTGGTAGATAGTCAGGCTTCTAAGCCTTTTTCATTTGTAGATGTCTGTACTCAGACATGTTAAGCTTCCGCATGTGCTTGTTGTTTGTATGCTCTGTATGTTGGGGTCATAGATCCATGTTTGTTATACTTGACTCCTCGAAGCCTAATGAATAAATACTTGAGTCGTAGAGTTATGTTGTGATGCCATGTTGTATTTACACATATCGAGCATATTGTGTGTATGCTTGAAATGCTTTGTATGTGTGGGATCCCACAACCTAGTTGTTTATCCTTGGTAGCCTCTCTTATGGGGAAATGTAGTCTTGTGCTTCCATGAGCCATAGTAGTCCGCTCTGCCCGGTTCACCGGAGTCCTGCTAGCCCAAAGACTACTGCTCCGGAACACTTGACTGGCTGGCATGTGATTCACTTCGTTCATGCGTCTGTCCCTTCGGGGAAATGTCACGCGGTGACATCCGAAGTCCTGCCTAGCCTGCTACGGCCCGGGTTCCCGGAGTCCTGTTAGCCTAGTGCTACAGCCCGGATTCGCACGCTGCTGGCCGACATGCTCAATGTTGATTCATGTATGCCTGTCCCCGTAAGTTAGTGCCACTTTGGGTTCACGACTAGTCATGTTGGCCCGGGTTCTCTGTCATATGGATGCTAGCGACACTATCATATATGTGAGCCAAAAGGCGCAAACGGTCCGGGGCCATGGTAAGGTGACACCCATGGGAATACCGTGCGTGAGGCTGCAAAGTGATATGAGGTGTTACAGGCTAGATTGGTGTGACTTAGGATCGGGGTCCTGACAGCGAGCCGGAGCCACAAGAGTATTCTATCTCCCACCGCAAGAGGAGGCCGGATGGCGCGACGTCGCTTCCCCGCTGTTCTCCACGGTTCCCTCGACACTCGCCTCGTTTCAACGGCGTCGGTAGGATTTAAGGTAAGCTTCGCACTAACCTAATCTTCCATCTGCTCATGCTTACAATCAGTGTGACAACTAATAAAAATCATGCTTACAATCAATCTCCGAGTACTACGCCAATCACCCTAAAATAGCTCTGGACCTTTGGGTCAAAGTTGTCAAACTGTGTACAAATAAAGAAAAATAGATTGGTGCTTCTTTCAGAAAAGAGTACACCTCTAGAAAACTGCTAATATAAGCTACTAGTATTTTTTTAAGTCTAAGCTACTAGTATTTGGTTAGAGGATTTGCTGCCGAGAAAGATCCATCCACAGTGAGCGCCACACATCCCACTGATGGTGGTGGATGCCAATGCTTAGATGGAGCAGGGTTGGTGTTGGTAATTTTTACTTGGCACCTAGCACTCTGCATATATGCCGGTTCCATCCGCACATTTGTGCAGTTCCACCAAAATGCAGCTGAATAACCCTGTTTGCACAGATAATGAAAAGGCGTGATTACATTATAGTGGCACTAGTTGATGAAACATACACTAATAAACAGAAGAAAATATTACATCATACTGGAAATCGACCCAAATCTCCCCGATACACCTTCTGCCAGTGATGAACATTAGTGTACGGCGGTAGTACAAGGAGGGGCCTTGAGACATTCAAATCTCTATTTTTGTGCAGATCAACTAAAATTAAGCACCCCAGTTTGTAGGAACGCTTAAACATTAACAATGTGACTAGTTGATGAAACATACATTAACAAAGAGAAGCACTTTCTTTATCTACATTGGAAATGAAATGATAGAGAGGACACTCGCTCTATTTTAACTGTATTATTACTTCATTTTATCGGTGACACTAGGGTCGAGCAGTGGCAAGCGAGGTGTACCGTAAGGCGTCAAGGATGAAGGCCGGGTGCTTAGATCGGATGTCAAGCTGGCTCTTTCAAATCCCTATCTTCCGCTGATGTTTCGTGGTAGCATTTGGGTCGTAATCCAAACTTGGTCGAGCTGGTGCTGCGTCCCCCTACCTGCCTAGCTTATGTGGCGAACTTGTCTCCTGCTAGTACTCAGTCCGTTCTAGTAGTAGTTGCATAACTGCCCGTTTACACTGAGATGTTGTCGGATAATGGTTCTCAAAGGTTCAGTTTCTTTAATAAAATCGGAGGGAACTCCCTCTTTCGATATATAAAAAAACAGTGGCACTAGCGGTGCCAAAACATTGCCTCAAATTAATAGTGTCACTAGAATAAGGTGCAAAATAATAACATTACTGCTTTATCATGGCAGTGCCAAAACAGTAGCACAAGAGCAGGATCAACATGCAGGATCTTTGGCAAACGGTCAGACCAAAAAGGAACATACCTCGTGATGGGAACCATATCTGCAGTCAGCGCCATCGTAGAAGGGATGACACCAGTCATCAACATGGATGATTCAATTCATGTGACCTTTTGGTGCAGTTCACCTAAAATGAAGCAATGTCCCATGAGCTAGCAGCTTCTTCTTCTTCTTTTAAGAAAAGGGCTCCAGACCCGGTTCCATTTCCATCAGAAAACGAAACCCACAGAGCTTCTTCTTCATTAGTTGCAATAAAATTGAGCAACATCAAGGTTGGTCTTAAAGCTCCTGGAATGTTCAACTATAATTTGGATATCATTTGTGCATTTCAACTAAGATCAAGCGTGAAATGTATATCTCTGTTTGCACAAAAAAGGTGGAAAGGAGGGTGACTAACAAGTGATGAAACATGCATCAAATGAAAAAAGCATGTTCCTTATCTGAATGGCAATCGTACAAGGACAGTAGCAATTTCTAGCAGCATTGCTAGATATTAGTGTGGGCATTACGATTAATTATGACAATCATTAAATATGACATTACTTTAATGGTGCCATTGCTTCATTTTACCAGCAACACAGCTGCTACAGAGTCGGTATTTGGGCACGGGAGAGTAGGCGGACCAGGACAGTTGCATCTCTAACGAAAAGAAGCAACTTATCTGAATGGGAAATTTAGCACGACATGAAAAAAAGTGCCATTGATTCATATTACTGGAGGCATTACATTGAAAACAACATTGGTTTAACGTGTCCTTACTTTAACAGTGTGACTGCTACATTTTACCAGTGGCATTACATAAGAGCGTCTCGGGGCAACAAACATCAGAAGAGGATATCTGGGTTGGTCCCATTTTTGTTCGGTATATAGCCACCTTATACTGTGTGAGGCTAGCAAATCTAGTGCTGGACTTACTCTATTGACTTGTCCCCCAGTCCCCACTTTCTTTCCTTTTTCAACCAATAGATCGGGTTTATATTGAGTTTGTACTACGTTCCCTTTATTTCCCTATTAGACCTAGAGACCAGTTGGACAGCCAGTCTCCGCTACTTTTCGCCCCCATTATTTCCTCTTTCGAACCAGTCCTAGATTCAGGTAACAAATCTTCCCCCCACCCCCCACTCCCTTTCTTCCTTGTTAGAACCAAGTACTACTAGATTCGAGTGCATGAACTAGTTTTACCTCTTAACAGTAAAAAAAATTAGGTGGTTTTCAAACAGCTGATCGATCCTATCTACACGAGGTGGCCTGAGAAATAGTAAAAGATACAAATGCAGCGACGTCAGGAGCTCGGGAAGTAGAGCAAGGCCGGTTTTGAAGGAAGTTATACCTGAGGGTCGCGGATGATTACTACGCAACCTTCTTCTTGTAGACGTTGTTGGGCCTCCAAGTGCAGAGGTTGGTAGGATAGTTGCAAATTTCCCTCAAGTGGATGACCTAAGGTTTATCAATCCGTGGGAGGCGTAGGATGAAGATGGTCTCTCTCAAGCAACCCTGCAACCAAATAACAAAGAGTCTCTTGTGTCCCCAACACACCCAATACAATGGTAAATTGTATAGGTGCACTAGTTCGGCAAAGAGATGGTGATACAAGTGCAATATGGATGGTAGATATAGGTTTTTGTAATCTGAAAATATAAAAACAGCAAGGTAACTAATGATAAAAGTGAGCACAAACGGTATTGCAATGCGTTGAAACAAGGCCTAGGGTTCATACTTTCACTAGTGCAAGTTCTCTCAACAATAATAACATAATTGGATCATATAACTATCCCTCAACATGCAACAAAGAGTCACTCCAAAGTCACTAATAGCGGAGAACAAACGAAGAGATTATTATAGGGTATGAAATCACCTCAAAGTTATTCTTTCGGATCGATCTATTCAAGAGTCCGTAGTAAAATAACACGAAGCTATTCTTTTCGTTCAATCTATCATAGAGTTCGTACTAGAATAACACCTTAAGACACAAATCAACCAAAACCCTAATGTCACCTAGATACTCCAATGTCACCTCAAGTATCTGTGGGTATGATTATATGATATGCATCACACAATCTCAGATTCGTCTATTCAAACCAACACAAAGTACTTCAAAGAGTGCCCCAAAGTTTCTACCGGAGAGTCAAGACGAAAACGTGTGCCAACCCCTATGCATAGGTTCATGGGTGGAACCCGCAAGTTGATCACCAAAACATACATCAAGTGGATCAATAGAATACCCCATTGTCACCACGGGTATCCCACGCAAGACATACATCAAGTGTTGTCAAATCATTAAAGACTCAATCCGATAAGATGACTTCAAAGGGAAAACTCAATCCATTATAAGAGAGTAGAGGGGGAGAAACATCATAAGAACCAACTATAATAGAAAAGCTCGCGATACATCAAGATCGTACCACCTCAAGAAAACAAGAGAGAGAGAGAGATCAAACACATAGCTACTAGTACATACCCTCAGCCCCGAGGATGAACTACTCCCTCCTCATCATGGAGAGCACCGGGATGATGAAGATGGCAACCGGTGAGGGATCCCCCCTCCGGCAGGGTGCCGGAACAGGGTCCCGATTGGTTTTTGGTGGCTACAGAGGCTTGCGGCGGCGGAATTCCCTATATATTCTGTTCCCCGATGGTTTTAGGGTATATTGGTATATATAGGAGGAAGAAATACGTCAGGGGAGCCACGAGGGGCCCACGAGGGTGGAGGGCGCGCCCAGGGGGTGGGCGCGCCCCCCTGCCTCGTGCCTTCCTCATTGATTCCCCGACGTGCACTCCAAGCCTGGATTGCTTCCTTCCAAAATAACTCTCCAAGGTTTCATTCCGTTTGGACTCGCTTGATATTCCTTTTCTGCAAACATCAAACAAGGGAAAAACAGAAACTGGCACTGGGCTCTGGGTCAATAGGTTAGTCCCAAAAGTAATATAAAAGTGCATAGTAAAGCCCATAAAACATCCAAAATGGATAATATAATAGCATGAATACTTCATAAATTATAGATACGTTGGTGACGTATCAACATCCCAAAGCTTAATTCCTGCTCGTCCACGAGTAGGTAAATGATGAAAGAAATAATTTATGAAGTGTGAATGCTAGCAGGTGCATAAGTTTGATCAATGATAATTTCAATCACCTTTTCTAGCATCATTATATGTCATAACAGTCGCTCAACTCATAGAACTTTTCATGATCAAGTAACAAGCTATTCACATGTTAAAGTATAGATCATAAACTTTCTTGAAAACTAACAAACTATGTTCTCAGTCATCAAACAATTGCAATTCATATTATTTTCAGGAAGAGTCTATGTCAGAGCTTTGATTCAGCAAACTTCACATACTCAACTATCATTTAGTCTTCCATGATTGCTACCACTGAAAGCATATTTTTAGAACAAAAAGCATCGATCGAACACAGAGAAAGATAGGGGCTTAATGTTTTGCCTCCCAACTTATTTATCATATAGATAATTGTCAACAATAATAATTCATGATCAAATATATGCGAATGGCCATATATGCTTAGATCTTTCCATCACATGATGCTTGCCAACTAAAGAGTGGGTTGGAATGAGAAGGAATAGTACTGACTCTTGCATAAAAGTAAAAGATAGGCCCTTCGTAGAGGGAAGCAGGGATTTGCAGAGGTGCCAGAGCTCGAAGCAAAAAACAGAGATGAAAATAATTTTGAGAGGTATGCTTTCATTGTCAATATAACGACGAAGAGTTCCCAATATCTTCCATACTAGATACATTATAGGCGGTTCCCACGCAGAAAGGTAAAGATTTTACTCCCCCTCCACCAACAATCACACTCCATGGCTTGTCCGAAACAACGGGTGTCGTCCAACTTTCAACAATCCCGGGGGAGTTTTGTTTAAATTATTTGTGAATTTGTTTTTGATCTTTTGATCATAGGACTGGGCATCCCAGTTACCAGCCATTTTCTCGTGAATGATGAGCGGAGTCCACTCATTGTGAGAATAACCCACCTAGCATGGAAGATACTGCTAGCCCCTAGTCTCTACATGAGCGATTCGGGCATACAAAACAGATTATTATTTGAAGGTTTAGAGTTTGGCACATGCAAATTTACTTGGAACGGCAGGTAAATACCACATATAGGTAGATATGGTGGACACTCATGGAAGAAACTCGGTTCAAGGATTTTGGATGCAAAAGCAGTATTCCCGCTTAGTACAGATATTTTGGCTAGCAAAGGATTCTAAATAGCAAGCACCACATGTTAGAGGATCCATAACAATATAACTTCTGTACAAATATACCCAAGCATAACTCATTATGTTGTCTTCCTTGTCCAACTTCAACTAATTTGCTCAGGTTTGAAAATAATTAATGGGGCTCACAATCATAGAAGATATCCAAGATACTATATTTATATGTGAAATCTCTCTTCCTTCAATATTCTTTCATGAATTGTTCAAGTGACCAATACAATGTTTGCTAACCTTCAATAAGTTTACCACCTCTACTTCTTATATGTGAAGGCATTACTCCCCATGGGAAAGGCGTATGAAACATATATAATTTCAGATTTGTGACATTCAAATCATTCAACCATCTACTAATAGTATATAAGTGAAGCACATGAGTAAATGACAAACTACTCCAAAAATATATAAGTGAAGATCAATGAGTAGTTAAATAATTATGCAGCTATGTGAAGACTCTCTCTCATTTAAGAATTTCATATCTTGGTATTTTATTCAAACAGCAAGCAAAAAAAAAGAAAATAAAATGACGCTCCAAGCAAAACACATATCATGTGGTGAATAAAAATATAGCTCCAAGTAAAATTACCGATGAATGAAGACGAAAGAGGGGATGCCTTCCAGGGCATCCCCAAGCTTAGGCTCTTGGTTGTCCTTGAATATTACATTGGGGTGCCTTGGGCATCCCCAAGCTTAGGCTCTTGCCACTCCTTATTCCATAATCCATCGAATCTTTACCCAAAACTTGAAAACTTCACAACACAAAACTTAACAGAAGATCTTGTGAGCTCCGTTAGCGAAAGAAAACAAAACACCACTTCAAGGTACTGTAATTAACTCATTCTTTATTCATTTTGGTGTAATATCTACTGTATTCCAACTTCTCTATGGTTCATACCCTCCGATATTATTCATAGATTCATCAAAATAAGCAAACAACACATAGAAAAAAAATCTGTCAAAAACACAACAGTCTGTAGTAATCGGTATCAAACGTATACTTCTGGAACTCCAAAAAATCTAAAATAAGTTGGTGGACCTGAGGAATTTGTCTAGTAATCATCTTAAAAAAGAATCAACTAAATATCACTCTCCAGTAAAAAGTTTTAGCTAATCTCGTGAGCGCTAAAGTTTCTGTTTCTTTACAGCATGATCATAAAGACTTCACCCAAGTCTTCCCAAAGGTTCTACTTGGCACAAACACTAATTAAAACACAAAACCACATCTAAAAAGAAGCTACATGGACTATTTACTCCTAAACAGAACCAAAAATCATGAAACTAAAATAAAATTGGGTTGCCTCCCAACAAGCGCTAACGTTTAACGCCCCTAGCTTGGCATGATGATTTCAACGATGCTCACATAAAAGATAAGAATTGAAACATAAAGAGAGCATCATGAAGAATATGACTAGCACATTTCAGTCTAACCCACTTCCTATGCATAGGGATTTTGTGAGCAAACAACTTATGGGAACAATAATCAACTAGCATAGGAAGGTAAAACAAGCATAACTTTAAAACTTTAAACACATAGAGAGGAAACTTGATATTATTGCAATTTCTACAAGCATATGTTCCTCCCTCATAATAATTTTCAGTAGCATCATGAATGAATTCAACCATATAACCAGCACATAAAGCATTCTTTTCATGATCTACTTGCATAGGAATTTTACTACTCTCCACATAAGAAAATTTATTCTCATCAATAGTAGTGGGAGCAAACTCAACAAAATAACTATCATGTGAAGCATAATCCAATTGAAAATTAAAATCATGATGACAAGTTTTATGGTTATCTTTATTATTTGTAGCATATGTCTCATCACAATAATCATCATAAATAGGAGGCATTCTTTCATCATAATAAATTTGCTCATCAAAACTTGGGGGACAAGAAATATCATCTTCATCAAACATAGCTTCCCCAAGCTTGTGGCCTTGAATATCATTAGCATCATGGGTATTCATAGAATTCATACTAACAACATTGCAATCTTGCTCATCATACAAAGATTTAGTGCCAAACATTCTATAGATTTCTTGTTCTAGCACTTGAGCACAATTTTCCTTTCCATCATACTCACGAAAGATATTAAAAAGATGAAGCGTATGAGGCAAACTCAATTCCATTTTTTGTAGTTTTCTTTTATAGACTAAACTAGTGATAAAACAAGAAACAAAAAGATTCGATTGCAAGATCTAAAGATATACCTTCAAGCACTCACCTCCCCGGCAACGGCGCCAGAAAAGAGCTTGATGTCTACTACGCAACCTTCTTCTTGTAGACGTTGTTGGGCCTCCAAGTGCAGAGGTTTGTAGGATAGTAGCAAATTTCCCTCAAGTGGATGATCTAAGGTTTATCAATACGTGGGAGGCGTAGGATGAAGATGGTCTCTCTCAAGCAACCCCACAACCAAATAACAAAGAGTCTCTTGTGTCCCCAACACACCCAATACAATGGTAAGTTGTATAGGTGCAATAGTTCGGCGAAGAGATGGTGATACAAGTGCAATATGGATGGTAGATATAGGTTTTTGTAATCTGAAAATATAAAAACAGCAAGGTAACTAATGATAAAAGTGAGCACAAATGGTATTGCAATGCATTGAAACAAGGCCTAGGGTTCATACTTTCACTAGTGCAAGTTCTCTTAACAATAATAACATAATTGGATCATATAACTATCCCTCAACATGCGACAAAGAGTCACTCCAAAGTCACTAATAGCGGAGAACAAACGAAGAGATTATTGTAGATTACGAAACCACCTCAAAGTTATTCTTTCGGATCGATCTATTCAAGAGTCCATAGTAAAATAACACGAAGCTATTCTTTCCGTTCGATCTATCATAGAGTTCGTACTAGAATAACACCTTAAGACACAAATCAACCAAAACCCTAATGTCACCTAGATACTCCAATGTCACCTCAAGTATCCGTGGGTATGATTATACGATATGCATCACACAATCTCAGATTCATCTATTCAAACCAACACAAAGTACTTCAAAGAGTACCCCAAAGTTTCTACCAGAGAGTCAAGACGAAAACGTATGCCAACCCCTATGCATAGGTTCATGGGCAGAACCTGCAAGTTGATCACCAAAACATACATCAAGTGATCAATAGAATACCCCGTTGTCACCATGGGTATCCCACGCAAGAGATACATCAAGTGTTCTCAAATCCTTAAAGACTCAATCCTATAAGATAACTTCAAAGGGAAAACTCAATCCATTACAAGAGAGTAGAGGGGGAGAAACATCATAAGAACCAACTATAATAGCAAAGCTCACGATACATCAAGATCTTACCACCTCAAGAACACGAGAGAGAGAGAGAGAGAGATCAAACACATAGCTACTGGTACATACCCTCAGCCCCGAACTACTCCCTCCTCGTCATGGAGAGCGCCGGGGTGATGAAGATGGCCACCGCTAAGGGATCCCCCCTACGGCAGGGTGCCGGAACAGGGTCCCGATTGGTTTTTGGTGGCTACAGAGGCTTGCGGCGGTGGAATTACCGATCTATTTTGTTCCCCGATGGTTTTAGGGTATATTGGTATATATAGGAGGAAGAAATACGTTAGGGAAGCCACGAGGGGCCCACAAGGGTGGAGGGCGCGCCCCCTGCCTCGTGCCTTCCTCGTTGATTCCCTGGCGTGCACTCCAAGTCCCCTGGATTGCTTGCGTTCCAAAAATAACTCTCCCGAAAGTTTCATTCCATTTGGACTCCGTTTGATATTCCTTTTCTGCGAAACACTGAAACAAGGGAAAAACCAGAAACTGGCACTGGGCTCTGGGTCAATAGGTTAGGCCCAAACGTAATATAAAAGTGCATAGTAAATCCCATAAAACATCCAAAATGGATAATATAATAGCATGAATACTTCATAATTTATAGATACGTTGGAGACGT
This sequence comes from Aegilops longissima, assembly GCA_021605205.1. Taxonomy (NCBI): domain Eukaryota; kingdom Viridiplantae; phylum Streptophyta; class Magnoliopsida; order Poales; family Poaceae; genus Aegilops; species Aegilops longissima. The sequence continues at coordinate 519,491,008 of CM038682.1, read as the reverse complement.
ATCAGTTGCCTGGATGTCGCTAGGTGGGCGGCGGGAGGCCGGATCTGCCCACACTACGGCAGCGAGGAAGAAGGATTGGGAGGCCCTCTCTCGCCAGCGATGCTTGGGAGAGAATGAAAAGGCACGCTGATCGGGACGCGCCGGCAGTGGGTAAGAGCCGTCGTCAAGGATGACCACGTGAATGTTGCACCTTCTCACCTTCCCCGGCGGAGAGGATTCGGCTGGATCTGTGACCAACGGTGAGTAGAGAGAGAGGGAGAGTGTGGCCACCGCTGTTGTGTTTAGATCTGGAGAGGACAAGACAGTGTGAAGAGAGCAACACTAGCAAGCAAGCGCGGAGGCTCCTGCCTATATAGTGGAGTACTAGTTTTCATTTTTCTACCGGCAGGAGCCGGCTTGACCTCGGCAATGACTGTCGAGAAGTCTTCATGCACGTGCCTCGGAGGCGCAGTTGTCGTCATTTTGATCTGAAGCACCGGATTATAACATATAACACGAAAAAATGCCACATGACAAGAAATCATAACCTCACTGCCCAAAGGAGACAAGATGAATCCCGGCAGACAAACTAGACGAGGATAAAAGCTCAAATTAAAGATAAACTCGTAGAAAAGGGGTCCGTTGATAGTAGTCTTCGTGCATGTGCCCCCAATGACTAGCCCAACTTAGTTGTCACTGTTTAACCCTCGCAGTGATCCGAAGCACATGACACCTAATTTTGCGAGATGACAAGAAACCTTTTTTTAGATTTCTCACCAGAACTACAGCCCTGTACAACATAGCCTGCATGATATGTAGACGATAGCCAATCTAGGCATGTCTGCTGGAGTCTTGCAGGGACCGTCCACGTACCAAGGTGGAGTATGTGCTTCTATTAACTCATCCGACTTGCGGGGCCGGGGAGTGTGCCTATGGTCGGTTCTCAATTGCGGTCCCACATGTGTGTGAAAACGCAATATGACGCGCGTTCCATTCGGAGAGTGGCGTGCCAGACCTACCAACCGTCTGTGGTGCGACACGAATGTGACGGGCGTACTGTATACTCCGTACATGTGTACCGCCGTTTTCTTGAGGCTTTGCTCCATGGCGCAATCCATGGATACAAAATTAGTATACTGTACTATTTAAAAGTCGAGGGCAGGGCTTTTCCCGCGCGGTAGGCAGGGCAGTTCCACCTAGTCGGTTCGACTGAGACGCGAGAAGATGAGGGAGTAGGCTGCTGCAAATGTAGGGTTGTGTGCTTTGACAGTGAATTATTGCTATATAGGTGGGCCCCGGTGATTGACTTGCCATTATCATTTTAACTGCGGCGCTACAACCGGCTTGAGTCTCCCGATTCCTAACCACCTCCATACAGGTGCCTCTCCCGATGCTCCACCATGTAGAGGCTGGCTCTTGCTTGAGAGCCCACTCCTCCACTTTTTCATTGCCTCTTTCCCCCACATATGCAAAAATGCCATGTAAAGCGGGCTTATAGCCCACTATTGTACTTGATCCTACAGGTGCTAAGCCTGCCACATAGGCATAAAGTCTGATGTGGCAAGTTAATTAAGAAGAGAGAGACTAGTTTGGTGACCCCAGGAAGAAACGATGCTAAGCGCGTGTACCTAGATGATAGACTAGTTTGGTGGTATGCGCGACCATGATAAGGGCTGCTGGCAGCCCTTGGATCAGAGATCGAATGGTCGCATGCTAAGTTGCTGAAAATTTGCAGAATAACCCTCCAGGATAGGATATTCACCCATAGGTCTAGAATCACGCCATGCAACCGTTCGATCTCAGATCCAAGGGCTCTCAGAAGCCCGTATCATGGGAGAATGGAAAGCTTCGTATCACCTGTAATTTTCCCGGCGCTTGACATGACATCGAAAGCCATTTAATTGGGCATCGAGTAGACATGACATCTAATTGGGCCCCACTGTGCATGAATCCATTTATCCACCAGGCAAGCCACTACCCTGCCATTCGCACGCGCCCCCCACTCGACATTTTTACAATCGATAAACCACTCCTAGTCGTCCCGTCCTTTCACATTACGGAAGTTCCACAAATACTAACCCTCCTCCCAGATCCATGGCGTCCCAAATCTCCATGATCGGCGGTGAGTACAAGGTTAGAACCATCATCGGCGATGAGTTCGACGTCATCTACACCCGTTCTTCCGCAACGGTGAAACAATGCCTTGCTCGCTTCAAATGCATGTTCAAAAACTCAAATGATGAGTGGGTCGCTGGGCTAGATGTTGAGTACGCCATAGTCTTGGGAAGCGAGAAGAAACTAAAGGAGGCACAGAAGAAGAAGCCCGCCGTGATCCAGGTTTGCGTGCATGACTTATGCTTGGTCTACCACATATGCCATGCCGATGTTGAGTGCGAGGAATTTAAGAAGTTCCTCAAGGGCGGCCAAGACAAATTCGTTACTGTAGACTTTAGGAATGACAAGGAAATCCTGGGTCGGATAGGCCTCGTTGTAGGTGACCCCTTCGACCTTCAGAAGGAAGGGCTGGTGCCCTCCCTTGATCAACCTTCAATGCTGATCCTGGCAGGAGCCATGGTTCATCCTTCGTACGGTAAACTAGAGAAACCTCCGTACACGTTTCATCATCATGCATGGCAGTGGAATGTACTAGATATGGACGACATCCACTATGCTGCAATGGGTGGCTACCTTTGTTTCAATATCTACAAGGGTTGGATGAAGAGCAAGAGCCAAGTGTGCAGTTCAAACAAAGAAGTATCACCCAAGAGGAGGAGGGACAAGGACGAAGTCGAGGACGTGGACGAGGACTCCGAGTAAGGTGGCAGTGTCATTGCTCATGGTGGTTCTAATGTAGTGTCTACCGGATTAGTTGCTTAGTTTAATTTCTGGTGTGCTTAGTTTTATTTGAGGGGTGTGTTGTGCTGAGCCCCTAGCAGAACTATGTTATGTTTCTTCTCGTTATATTTCGTACATTTCATCTTTTAGTTGGTATAGTATTACCACTCGTTTATTGACATTATATACGTACAACATATAAGGCCAACATCATATAGCCAGCAGTTTAGTTGTCAAAGAATTTCAGGGTGCTTAGTTTTGTCAAAGGATTCGAGGGTGCTTAGTTTTATTTGAGGGTGTGTTGTCTGGACACCATTAACTTATCATTGTGAGAATCAGCTTATTTTTGTCATGTAACATGGTCAACGGGGTTTGACGTGAAAATAACAATGTTTAATGGCATTTCTGAGCAAACATCTAACTTAACGATGGCATTTTTTAGATATCTAATTGCATTTTTGAGCAGGCATCTCACGGATCGATGGCATTTTTTGAGTAGTTGTAACTTCTAATGGCAAACTGAGTAGTGATACACAACTAGTGGCATAAATAATAAGAACCCAAGAATTAAATAGGGCTAATTTCTTTATTTCTTTATTTCTTTATACCTTTGTGTGCGAAACAATATACGCTGCCTACCGCCAGATTTTCTTTACAGAGGCAACATAGAACTATATGAGTGCACTGTTAAATTTTGGAATTATTCTGGGTTCATTTGGCCTTTTTTATACATTAATTAAGGTTCTGGTCATTTAATGTGCATAATTCAAATTTGAACTACAAGCACATGCTCCCATGCACCAAAGTTGACTGAAAAATCACATGTGTGTCCTCGGGTGAATTTCTAGGTCCCATGCAAGAAATGGGAATGAAATTCAAACATCTGGGCATCGTGGTTTGGCCGAGAACATTGAGAAGCTTGGTTTTAGAATTCTTGTAAATCCAAAACACGCCTGAAAATCATGAAACTTGGCATGGTGTCATGTCATAGTACTACCATGCTGTGGTAAAAAATGCAGAATAGGAACAAGTCTTGGTATAAGTTTCTTGCAAACCGGAGCTTCTCTCAAGAAGGCTCGTGGTTCTGAGAGGGAACGTGTCACCTTTGAGTGCATAATTCAAATTTTAAATACAAGCACATGCTCCAAAGGCACCAAAGCTGGTTGAAAATCACATGTGTGTCCTCGGGTAAATTTCTAGGTCCCATGCCGTAAACGGAATGAAATTCAAACATCCAAGGCCATGGCTCGGCTGGAAACATTGAGAAACTTGGTTTTTTAATTCCTGTAAATCCGAAACACGCATGAAAATCATGAAACTTGGCTTGGTGCCATGACATGGCACCAACATGTTGTGGTAATTTTGCTGTCCGATTTGCGAAGGCGCACACATTAACAATCAACAAAGTCATTTTGGAACAAGTGTTGTCACGTTACAATTGGAAACACAAGTATTATTGAAACCGTGGGCGTTCTATTTACCATTTACGTGCCGCCACGGGTCCCCTTTTTTATTAGCTAGGAGGCGCCGTGCAGGGTAGCTATTTGAGTACGGGAGGCGTGCGATCAGACCCCTGCTCGTGCTTATAGGGAGGAGAGCCCGTTGACCTCCATCTGCCGTCCACCTCTGTCCCAAGGTACCATTAATGGCGCCCGAGCCTCTGTTTAATGGTGTGGCAATGTCTCACTCGACTGAGATTTAAGAGAGAGAAAAGAAAATCTGAAAAGAAAATTTTGCACGGATCTTGATGTAAGATCCGACGGACCTATATAGCATCTACTGCGACTTATAGCAAGACTGATGAATATATATATATAAGGATGACGAGAGTGGATAATAATTGTCTTACATAATTAGGAAGATAATTGAAAAATCCACATGCAGCTACGCCCAAAATACACAAGGGCAAAAGAACAAGGAAGACGCATACAACGATCTGGCTCGCTGATCTCTACTTTCTTTATGCGCTGCAGGTCGCGGAGACTAGTTCTCGCGGCGGGCGATGATCTCTTTCACCAGTTTCATGTCCTTAATACACTACTTGGCAACATCCATGGATTCCTCCACCAGCCTGTTGCACTCGATGCGGAGCATGGCATTCTCGTCCATAAGTTTCTTGATGATGACGCACGTCCTCTGCAACACGGCAGCATTCTCCTCCTCCCGCATCGCCCTTCCGGCGATCTTCGCCCTCAGCAGGTCGCGCTCTCCCTGAAGCTTCACATTGCGCTCCCCGAGTTTCCGGATGACGCCGGTAGCCTCGTCCTGCATCCTCGCCCAGTCGGAGATCTGATCCATCTAGCTATGGACTATCGCATGCATGCGCCTGTAAGAGTCCTCGCCTGCCCGTGAGAAATTTTCCCAGGCCGCCGCAGCGCGGCGGGACCTCCCAGCTGCTTCGGCGGCGCGGCGGGACATCTCTGCTGCATCCGCAGCGTGGCCGGACTAGTCTGCTACATCAACAGCGTGGCGGGACCTCTGTGCTGCTACTGCTGCGCGGCTGGACATGTCGGCTGCTTTCGCGGCGAGGCGGGACATCTCTCGTGCTTCCTCTTCCATGCTCACCTCTCCCTGGTGGAAATCTCATAACCTAGAACTCACGCTGGCTATGGCTTGATTGTTTCTTGTGGATGAGGAGTTGAGGAGGAATGTGCAGTCATCTTAGCATAGTAGTACTTATAACCTAGTACTACTAATACGCTCCTAGGTGGGAAACCGTTTAAGTTGTGATCGGTGTGAACAGGTTTGCAATTAAATATAGCGTGGTAGTAGTACTAGTAATTTGGAATGTGACGAGACGCGCTCAAGATTTATTGACGGTTCTATTTTCGAAGTGCGGCACTATTCCCGGATGGCGTAACGTTGGCCACATTGCATTCGTGCATGGACAAACTATTCTAATTGGAGATGATGGGTGGCTTTCACATCACATATCTATATCTATACCCCTATATATAGATTATATTTTATATTTTTTTATATAGTGTGTGGATAACTTTAACTTTGAAAGATGGTCGTTGGATGAGGCCAATCTGATGGTGCAGAGCTGTCAAATTTGAGCACTACTGGCCGTTGGATATCATCTAGATTCCACCAGATTTTGCCACATGTACAATCTAGAAGACTCTATGGTTGAACTTAAGCATAATGCACAAACCTCAAAACACAAGCACTTCTTATTTGTTCTAGAATCTTCCGTATCAGAATTGCCCAAATTTTTTTCTACATGATTTGTTTTTACTTTATCCCTTACAACGCACAATTCTATGAATCTTAAAATAGATTAGCTTACTTATAAAAACTAGATGATTTTGAATGAAATGAACTATATGAATTAAATGAACATCTACATCATGCATATATGACTCAAAGCTTACATGCTATACTGTGGTATTTATTCATAATTTGGTTGCCAAATCTCATGCGTGCAATGCACATGTACCTTACTAGTCTAAATGGTGTTTGTGTGTGTGTGTGTTTTGTGCGTGTTAAACACATTGTACGTAGTATATCATACTAGTCTAAATTGTCTTTTTTTTCTTTTGGGTACACGTTAAGCTTGTTCTCCCGAAATTTCAAGCCGCGCCTTGTTATGGTGAAAATTTCAAGCTAGCGTCTCTGTCTATCATGCTGGGAAACTCCCGCCTCTTCAACCTGCGCCTTGTTAGCCCGAAATATTTAAGATATATCTTTGTCTCACAGTTCGGACAACTCCTCCATCTCAACCCGTGCCTTGCTATTCCAAAATTACAACGCTGCTGAAAACTCCCACCTCCTGTGAAATCCCGACACGTGAAATGCCCGTGATACCCCAGAACCGAAAGAACCGCCTCAAATCAGTGGGGGTAATTTTGTAACTTACCACACATTTCGGACAAGCGCGTCCCTAAGCCATGGTTCCCCACTCCCATCCCATCAGCCCACCCATTCGTACACCAAGGCGGGGAAAACCCGCGAAGCCCCACACCCTCCTCCGTCCGCCACCCAGCTGGAGCCTCTTCCCCGACGACGTCGTCCAAAGCAACACCTCTACGTCCCTCATCCACCGTACCATATGAGGATTCGTCATCGATCTGGTCGTCCCGCCGGTTCAGCCACCCCATCTTCCACCTCCTACACTACTAGGAAAAGGCCTACTAATGCCGCACCGGTTTTGCCTACTAATGGCGCACTACCGGTGCGCCATTAGTATCACGCCACTAGTATTTTTTACTAATGGCGCACCACTGGTGCGCCATTAGTATCTAGTATACTAATGGCGCACCATGCAGTGCACCATTAGTATGTAACACCATGCGCCATTAGTGTGCCTCCCGGGGGGCCATACGTAACCATGTGCTTTCTCATACTAATGGCGCACCCTGTTGTGATGCGCCATTAGTATCCTTTGGCATACTAATGGCGCACCTTGAGCTGATGCGCCATTAGTATGAATATTTGGTTTTTCTTTTTTTACTTTTCTGATTTTTGCACAGGTTACAAAATATATTACTAGACAGAATATAGACAGCAGCACACAGCAACAGCAGATTCATCGAATACAATAGAAGATTAGTCTCCGAATGCAATTCATCATATTAGTCTCCGAATTCAAAACACCGAACAAAGATAAACCATTACAAGTCTCAAGACCGCGAGTATCGAGTTTGTCTTCACATTACAAGTCGATATCGATCATCTAAACTACCATCACATAGAAGAGAGCTGCGGTCATCACGATGAGCATCATCACGATCAAACTGGTCTTCATCCGGTTGCTCCAACACTCCCTCCTCTCTCCCGCTAGATAGCGGGCGTATCTAGATTCGGCTTCGCCCTAGTGGTGTACCCTTTGTAACTGTTACCGCTGAAACGGTGAACCTGTCTCCAACACTCCTCCCGACCGTCAGAGACTCCGGAACCTTACCCTTGTACCACGACATACGACGGCATCTCTATGCACAAGCCAAACAACAGACAATACATAAGCAATATGTAAGTATGCAAAAAGGATCGAAGAGAAAAGCAAGACATTAATAGCACGATTCATGGTCCTACTAATAAATAGCATCGACACATCTAAGTTGAACGACTGTCCAAACCAAAGAGACATACGAATTCATTAAAGTTTAATTACAACATGAGCCAATCAATGTTTCGAACTACATATCACTACTTTCGACTCGACTCATCGGACGGGAGTGTGGATGAAGCCGCCGTCTGTCGTGATGGTCATGAAATCGCGTTGTTGTCACCCTGCATTTGTAGCGCTTTCATCTATCTCACCGTTGGACGGTTGATATCTGAGGAAGAACTGCCCGAGGTATGAAGGACATCTTGATGGATGAAGTCCACAAACTCCGATCGGATGCGAAGAATTCTTGTCTCGAGGTCCGCGTCCGGACTGCCGACAAGCTCGCGCCCAATCTTTGAGATTATCTCGTAGCGAAGTTGATGATGGTCCTTACGATCGCCTGCATGTGATGGAGGGCGAGTAGGCATCCTTCGACCGCCAGCGGTTGCTTGACGCAGCAGAACTTCATATTGTGTGAGAACATGTGCTTGCCGTACTTATGAACTGCCCTGGTGAAGGTGCCTCCAGATTTGGCTACCGGGGAGAACATCATCAAGAACTTTCTTGACATTTGTGTAGTCTATCTTGGAGTTATGGTTCGGGTCGAAATATGTGGCCATGGAATATTTCGGGCTTAAGTGGATGAGTGTGCAATGTGTGTCACTGCACAGAACACATAATGTTAGAAAAAAAAAAGAACGATCGAAATCTAAGAAATCATATGTTACGGGGCGGTTAAGGGATGACTTACTCGGGAAAGTCAGCCACAAGGAAGTTATCCTTATCTGGGTTTGCCAGAATGATGCCTTCGAGGTGTGAACTCGCAACTTGGCGGTCCCCAGAGCTGCTCAAGTGCTTGGCACACATGTAGAAGGGGTCGACTATCATGATGTCCGGGGTCTTGTCTCTAATGATCCGCATCTCCATACTCAGCGAAAACAGCCGAACGAAGGTGTAGTGCAGCGGATGAAGGTTAAACATAGCAAAGATGTCATCAAACCGCATGACGATCGTACCCCCGATGTTGCCATCCACAAAGCCCTTACCCTCTGGCACCTTGGCCACGAAAACCGGGTATGCCACATCATTCTCTCTCAGACGCTGCTTCTCCAAAGAAAGAACACTGTCATGCAGACTCCGCATAGCACCGGTTGCAGCATTCAGCATATTTGGCGGTAGCATCACCCTACCCGCAACATGCACCCTCCTCGAGATATCCTTAGGTGAAGGTGGCCCGCCCCGAGCACAGATCGAACTTCGGTGCGGTGGCTCGCACCGGCGCCTTTGTTAGTCTTTTCGCTTCGTCCCTTCTTCTTGATCTCCTGTAATGGGACCGAGTTCTGCTCACGCACCGCCTTCTTGAGCGTGTTGGGGCTGATAATATTTCGCACCTCAGCTATCCGAGGCTCGGTGAAGGCGGAGCTGGGGCGTGTCCCGAGAACTGAACGCCGCATTTACGCTGTTGCAATTGATTTCTCCGCCGCATCAGCTAGATCGCGGTCGCCTTGGTTGGGTTCTTGAGAAAGAGGCCCGCAGAACTCGCCAAGATACCCATGTTCGCAAAGTACTTATCAACTTTGGTAAATGTACCGCCATCGTTGTCGCCGCCGTCCGGATCACATGCCATAGGGCTGTCCGGATCCCGTGCATAGGGATGTCCGCAGGTCCGTAGCGTTGCGGCGTTTTTGCCATGGCTTGGCGCCGCACGATCGGGCGGTCTTGTCTGTGGGTGGTGTCCCCGCCCCAAACGAATCGGCTCTTCGACCAAAGCAGGGCCGTTTACGCAGCGCCGAGGGTCATCTCATCTTCTTCGCCGCCCCAGCTGGTCGAATCGGAGGTAATACTCGTCACAGCCTAGCAGCACCAACCACTTCAACCCTATACACCGGGTGGCATCGGATTACCGTGGAACATGGGGTTGCCCGTTGAACGATTCTGCCCTTGGCGACATCGACCAAATCGCCGCCCACGGCGCGTAAGAGTGCAAGGAACGCCGGCGGCGCCTCGCGAAACATGTAGGGCGCCAGGATGCCCAGTTAAAGGCAAGGAGATGAAGCCATCGGCCGAGAGGCTTAGTTACCGTGACGCCGTCGAGCTCGGCTAATGTCGAGGCACCACCAACGGCGGGCGGGCAACTAACGGAGGGGCCGCTTGCTGGCGAGGTGCCGGCCGGCGTACACCCGGGTGCATTAAGCTCCAATGCCCGTGCCGGCACCGGAGACACGAATATCGCCTCCGCCGGAGACACCAATGGCGCCGTCGGAGACAGCAATGGCGCCGCCTGCGTGCTGTGCGAGTTGCTGGCCGTCAAGCTGGGAATCGGGGGAGGCCCCTGTTGGCCGCCCGCAATCCACATCGTCAGCCCATGAATCAATGTAGGCACCATGGCGTTGAGCTTCGTTCCCAATTGTTGTTCCACTTGCTCTTGGACAAGCTCCGGAATCCGCGCCACTTGTGCCTTGAGTGCTTCAACCTCGCACGACTGGCTTTCCGAGGTGGTCTTTTTCTCCTTTCGCCCACCAGCGGTATATTATGACGACCATTTTGTGGACAAGCCTTTGCGGCCACACGACCAGCTGACGTCGGCTTACTGAGCTTATCCTTGTTTTTAATTACGTTCAACGCCCTATTTAAAGGGGTGTCGAAAGGGGAGCTCTGAGACGACCCCGCGCTACTGCTTTCAGTGTCCTACGGACGGAACGTGAACCATTTAGAAATATTGGGGATTAATTAGAATGCAACCATATGGAGCTAACTACACGGGGGTGTATTCCTTACCAGAACAAGCTCGAGCGCCCTGATCTTCGGATCCGTGGTAAGCTCCTTTGTTACCGGATCCTCCTTGTACCGGGCCCCGAGAAAGTTCCTGGTCCGCTTGTCACGGTATTTCTCGGCGGGCGGTAGGCCTTGCTCGGCACGCCCGCGTCCTCCTTGTCCCATATAGGCTCCGCCACTCAGATCTGCGCTGGAACGAGTTGGTGGACCCCTAAGTTCAACTTCCGCATTTCTTTTCCCCATCGACTTGATTCGAGGTTGCGCTGCTCTCGACTTGATCTTGAACTCCTTGTACTCATCTTCGCCATCAAAGGATATTTCGCCTTGATCTTGTCATAACTACCACCTTTGTCAATCATTGCCTTCACCGTGCTTCTCCAAGTAGACAGGGTCGTGCTCATCCTCGTGTGGGCGGTACTGTTCACTTTATTCCCTGAGAGGCGTGTGTTTGCAAACTCAGCGGGGAACTTGTATCGTTCGTGCAGCTTCGTGAAGAGGAGGCTGCGCAAATTCCCATGGTCCTTATGCCTTAGGTTCTCGGTGTTGATCGAGACGGTGCTCCGGAGAATGCACCCGAGCTGAATCGAGTACCCTTGACTACTTGTTTGGGCGTCGTCGGATTCCCGTCGGAGTCCACTTCAGTAAATTCCTCCCTGACGGTGCCGAGCACGCTCGGGTGCCGGTCCTTCCGTTGCCTCTTTGGTTGGCTGCCATCTGTGTGTGCGTCGCCATCATTAGTGGTGGCATCCTCGGCGGCACCATCAGTGGTGTCATCCCCGATGCCACTAGGGGTTGTGTAGTCAGGATCGGTGTCTTCCGTGGCGTCCTCACAGTGGTGAGGTTCTTCCTCCAACTCCTGGGACAGCTCCCAGAATTGCTTGCCGCCCGACCGCCGGCCTCATCGTTGTGGGCCATGTTTCGCTCTAAATAGGAAAAAAGTTTGGTTAAAAAGTTGGTTATTGTCAAGGAACAAGATCATGGTCTCATCATTTAGGGTTTGTCGACACCGAGGCATCCTAAAAGCTAAGCTTTTATCATTTAGGGTTTTTCGACGCCGAGGCACCCTAAAAGCCAATGTTGGGTTTATTGCACTAATCACTTGGCTCTATTGCCACCCATGTTGGGTTTATCATCTAGGGTTCATCGATGCTGAGGAGAATTCTAAGTTGGGTTTAATGCAGCAAGAATAAAGGGGCAGTTGATCCTACTTAATTAAGTACTAAGATACCCCAGCCCATGCATTAGTAGCAAGTACCTCATATGTCCGATTTTTAGCAAAGTCATGCTAAAATTCACGGAAAATTTCAGCATGACCTTTGCTGAAAATAGGACATATGGAGTACCCGAATTTGCCGGAACGGAAGTTAATCGACATTCCGGCAAACTCAAGGGCCTCTCGGGGTACCTGCAAAATCATCACGACACGAAGGGCCTCTCAAGGGCCTCAAGCAGCAGCGGCGTCTCCCAGGACCCCATTTTTTTGCTAAATTCAGCATATTTCTATACAACAGCACTGTAAAGATGAAGAACAGTTCTACAGCAGCCCATTTATATACAATAGCATCTTTGGTCATACCAATTTCTGAAACAATTCAAATCTGAACTGTATCTTTGGTCATACAAATCTCTGAAACTTTACAAATCTGAAATATATATTTGGTCATACAAATTTATGGAACTAATCAAATCTGAACTGTATCTTTGGTCATACAAATATCTGAAACTTTACAAATCTGTGGTCATACAAATTTACGGAACTAATCAAATTCTGGATTCAGAAGTTGGACTTCAAAAATCTATCATGCAAATTACTTGAAGTACTGAAGTAAAATTGTTTTCAATCTGTCCAGATATTCTCAGTGACAATTAGGGTCATTCAGAAAGATGCAACCTCGAGAATTCCTAGCATGAGGTTTGTCCATCACTTTTGGCTCACTTATTAATCTACTCATCCTATGTCAATATCCACATGCTATGTCATCTGATGTTCCTGAATCATTGTAGTTTAGGCACCATACAAGATTGTTAGTTCAATGTGCTTTATATCCTAGTTATACTACTGCAGGAAAGGAGGATCATCATACACATATATATGTATAGCAATTGACAGGAGCTTCATCATTTTTAGTAACAACAATACATATATAGCAATTGGAAGCAAACAGATGTACACATAAGATAAAAATGTAGTGCTGAAAGTTTAATGCTTACAAAAGACTTACTGAAATAGTGAAAAATATGGAGTCACCAAGCTGGCTAAGAAACTCCCAAAGTCCACTAGCAAATCCAAGATGTAATCCTGTTACACACATCATGACAATTTAAGATAATTAGGATAAGGATAGTAGGAAATGAAAAAGAAAGATCTCAAAAAACAATCACAATAGAAAAATAATAAAAACCTAGTCCTAGAAGAAAATAAATCCTAAAAGAAAAGAAATCCTAAAATCTGGAGCAAGTCCTAGCAGTAGTAGTCCAACTAGATGGCCAGCACTACTACTCCTATCACTAGAGTAAACAACAGTTGTGTGTTCAACATCTTTACTAACAAAGAAATTGGCGTTACTCCATTATCTACTCCTGCAACTTCAACTACAATAACATCCTACAACTACTACAACAACATAAAACTACTATGCATCATCTTCCTACAACTACTCATCTTCAGCAGCAACAACATAAAATTCCTGTTTAGTTAAATTCATGTTAAACATTATTTGGACCAGAGCCCAATCCTTTCTTCTGCTTGTCAGTAGAACTATTGTTTCTTCAACTTATACAAAAATTGAACATCATATGAAGCATTAATCACAGGGGCGGCGCTACGGGAAGCAAACGACCAAGGGGAGGAGGGGAAACTGAAGAGCATCTCACAGCGGTCGCAGAGGAGTAGACGGCGTGGTCGGGGACGGTTCAACGCAGACGAATTTGACGACTACTCGACGGTGAGGCCGCGGTGGCCGGAGGTGGAAGAAGCCGTAGACGCCGTAGACAGTGGAGGCGTCGGTGTCATAGAGGCGCCGGAGACCTTGCCCTGCGAGACAGAGAAGGGGCCACATGCGCAGCGGGGGGGGCAAGGGAGGAGGAGGAGGGGCAAGGGAGGGGAGGAGGGCAAGGGAGGAGGAGGGTCGGGGCGTCTGGTGCTCGTCGCTGCTCGGCGCCGATGGCGAGGAGGAGTCTGGCGAGGTCGGGCGGCGGGGTGGGGCGCGGGGGGGTGGGGTGGGGGCGCTGGGCGGCGAAGGTGGAGTCCGCGAGGGTCAGGCGGCGGGGCGGGGCGCGGGGCGGGGGCGGCGGGGTGGAGTCCGGCGAGGGTCGGGCGGCATCGTGGGTCTGGCTGCGCGCGAGTGGATCTGGTGGCGAGGGAGAGAGGGTCAAGGATCTCGCGAGGGAGAGGAGGATAGCTAGGGAAGCTTTAATGGCGCACCACCCGTCGGTCGCCATTAGAAATCTTTTTAGATAGCAATGGCACACCCAGAGGTGCGCCATTAGAATGTTTTTTTATTACAGTTCGAGCACAGGTTATATTCCACCTAACCCTATCCACGCTGAACCCGCCCACTAGCCCGACTGGTCAAGATGCAAAGACACACACCAGAGGTCCTGGTTCGATTCCGAGGCTCCCAATATATTTTTTTGCATTTTAAATGATGTTTGATATTTATTTGTGTTTAAATATGTTCAAACTTGTTTAAATCATAACAGTAATAATTTTTTATAAAACAGTAATAATTTTTAAAAATATGTTCAAATTTGTTACTTGAAAATATCATCGGCGGCAAGGCGGTGGAGCGGGGAGGTGCGGGGGGGGTGCTCGTCGGGGCGGTGGAGGGGATCGAGATCGAGTGTCCTCATGAATTCAAAAAGTGCCCATGAAATTTAAATTATTCATGATATCAAAAAGTGCCCATGAAATACAATCGAGAAATGAAGACTACGATTTAAATACAATCGATCTTAGCTAGCTATCTGTTCACAATCTTCTTGCCCTTCTTTTTCGCAAATGGAGTTCTTCTATGGAACGGACGTCCTTTAGGTAGGGTGGTCCTGCTTCTTCTTGTGGTGTGTGCTGCTACTTCATCATCGTCGTCATGTTCGATCTTCGGGTTGCCGTACTTGTCGAAGTCTTGCTCATTGGCTACTCCATCCATTCCGATGATCTTCCTTTTGCCTCTCCTCACGACAACATGACTGGGCTTTGACGGGTCGGTAATGAAGAAGCATTGGTCCACTTGGGAAGCCAGTACCCATGGCTCATTTTTCAGGGTGACGCTTATGCTCATGGGTCTTGATTTGGCTTCGGTATAACCATGGTGGTGAAATACCGGTCTTCTTTTAGGACGCTCTAGGCCCATCTGACACGGAACATCGGGACCTTCTCTCCAGCGTAGCTCAGCTCCCAGATCTCCTCGATCCTTCCGGTTCAGCCACCCCGTCCTCCACCTCCAAGGAGCTACCCCGATGTTCCCCTCGTCTTTCGCGCCACCTCCATTCCCACACCGCCGTCTTCACCTACACCACCGGAAGAGCATCAGCATCACCGTTTCCTCGGATGAAGCTGCGACCTAATCGGCGCCACCAAAGAGGTTGTACACTAATCACCGCATTTTCTTCTTGATTCGATCTCACGGTGCTACCGGCACTCGGTCCCGAGCCGACACGGCGCGGCTCTATCCACGGCGGCATCGCCGGCCACTTCCTCCACGGTGTCATGCCCTCGGCGGCGACGTCCTCATCAGTAGGAGCTGCTGCTGCTTTAGCTCTCGCTAGCGCTGCTGCTCTGCTCTTGCTCTCGGTCCCCTGCCTGGTCTGCTCTTGCTCTTGCTCTTGCTCGCGTTGCAGCTCTCGCTCTTGCTCTTGCTTGCGATGCTGCTCCGATTTAGCTACACTTCAGTCGACTGAATCGACTTTTAGGGCAGTCGATTTTCAGGGGGTGGGGGGCTCGCCGGAGTTAAGGAAGAACCAGCCGCAGCAGGGAGGGGGGCTCGCCGGAGAAGTACCCCACTATCTGTCTTGAGGTTCAGGGTGGCGGCGGTGGTCGCTGGCGGTGGTCGCTGGCGGTGGTGGGGCGGTGGCGTGGGGATCGTCGGAGAAAAAGCTCGGCACGGGGGGCCTAGAGGGATGGCCGGGGCGGCGGCGGACCAGCGGTGGGGAGTGTCTTCGGGGCGGGCGGGGCGGCTGTTTGGCCGGTGGTGGCTGGCGGCTCAGGGGGGTGGAGGTTGAAGATGAACTGCAGGCCCTTGATTTCGTATCGAACGATTGCAAAATCGACTGACCAGAGATGAAAAAGTCAGTCAACTGACGTGTAGCCTCACCTCTAGTGCGTTCAGTTTCGACAGCAAAATTCGGTTTCGACAGTTAAATTCAGTTTCGACAGTTAAGTTCAGAGATGAGCGGCTGATGTATACATCTAGCAGTTTTTGGTTATGTATTTTACGTCATCTATTGGAGATGCTATTAGAATTCCACTCATTTTAACGTTGTCTCTCTTGTCCTGCTTCAGCCTCGGCGTCGTACAACTCACAGGAGCTGCTCCAACGATGAAACCCTCCATCACAGCGGAGCAGTACCTCGGGCTCCATCTCCAGACGCCTAAGATCTTCTTCCCCTCCTCCAACAGCCAAGTCAGACGGAGCATCCTCACCGGCCAACCCAATCACGCTGAGATCGACATGGCTTCGCCAAAGAGGTTGTACACTTCTTGTGGTTTGAGTTAATCTCGCCATACTTCTTTGCATCCTGTGATCTTCCAATTCTTGTGAACCAAACACCCAGATTGGCAGAAATCATGTGTT
The DNA here is from genome assembly GCA_021605205.1 of Aegilops longissima. Lineage (NCBI taxonomy): Eukaryota > Viridiplantae > Streptophyta > Magnoliopsida > Poales > Poaceae > Aegilops > Aegilops longissima. Next base: position 519,474,574 of record CM038682.1, on the reverse strand, counting down.
TTTAAATTCTCTGTTTTGCACGTGCATTCCTATCCTATTCCTGTCTATTTCCTATCCCTGCATTGTCAGAATCCTCAAATTCAAAAAAGCCCTTAAACAATTACTTCTGTTACAGATATGTGTCAAAGAAAACCTTGTGTGGTTTGTCCTGCTCCTGCGGTGCTGTGTTCCACCCTAGCTCAGGTGCTCCAATGACGGAAGGGTTCACCACAGCAGGGATCCTCTCTCCAGACTGTCTTTCGCCGCCTCGATCTTCTTCCCGCTTGCCGCAGCCACGACAACCGCATTACCATCATCAATCGAGCAGATGACCTTGAGGACTACACGCAAGAGATGTCGACTCTTCCGTGTTCCGCTTCGTTATGCATCGCTTAATATGATGACATGCTACTTTATCGTCGTGTTCACCTATTAGACTCGAGTCAGTCAAAACTTATGCTGAAACTTGAGTTTTAAAATGGTTGTGGGGTACATATTGGGGCAGCAATCAAGACTATCTTCCTACTATCTGGTTAATCTCGGTGTCTACTATGAGTTTCATGTTGGGTGCAAACAAACATTAAAGGAGCCATTATCTGTATTTTTAACTAAAGCTATTATCGCCTACTATCATCGGTTTTGGGTCTATCCACGCTTGCTACCATCACTCTGGATTTGTGCATGCACTCCTTACATAATCTCACTATGTTTATTCCTATGCATGTCAGTTATTGTACACAATGGAACTGAACATGTAGAGCAAAAGAGACGAGCCTTGCGTGGCAATAAAATTTCATGCAGACGTTGCTCCATGGTGGGCGCAAAGGCAGCCCCCCTCCACCCATTTCGGATCGTAATCAAGAGGAAGATAACTGTTCTGAGGGGGATTCAGAAGCAGAAGACCACTCCTATTTACCCCATGAGGTCTTCGCTCTAACTTGGCATGCTGATGTTGGTTATACCATGCATATGGTGCCTTGCATTGCTTACTTTATACATCAAATATGTCAACTGCTTAGTTTAGACATGCTTTGTGTGAGTGCCATCTGTTTAGTTTATTCATTGTTCATGTGAATTATGCAATGCCATCTTGTTTAGCCAGGCATCATATATGTGAATTTTGCAATGCCATCCTGCTTAGCCAGTCATCTTATATGTGAATTATATCAGGCCATCCTTTTTTTCGTTACGTATTACATTTGTTAACAATGTTAGTACATTCAACTACTCTTCGTGTGCATCCGCCATTTGACACGGTGATGGAAAATTCTGGAGTGAAAACAAGGTCTGCAGAGCAGACTATGCTATCTGACGAAGCGCATATCTCGCTGGTTACGGATAGCTCCTTAGAGGAGGATTCAGAGACAGATGACCAGTCCTATTCCCCGAGGTGTATGCTCTAATTAACTTGATAGGGTTATGTTGCTCATATCGTGCGTATGGTGTCTTGCATTGCGATGTCATTTGATTAGTTTAGACATGCTTTCTGTGAATGCCACCTGTTTAGTGTCTAATTACCATATATGTGAATTATGCATTGCCATCTTGTTGCAAGACATTATATATGTGAATTATGAAATGCTATCTTGTTGCAAAGGCATAAGATATGTTAATTATGCAATGCCATGTTGTTGAGCCAATCATCATGTATGTGAATTATATCATGCTATAATTTTTTTGTATTACATGTTCCATTTGTCGACAACGTTTGTATATTCAACTACTCTTCCTGTGCATCAGCCATTTGAAGCGGTGATGGAAGTATCTGGAGTGAAAACAAGGTATTCAGAGCAGATAATGCTACTCGCTGAAGCGTACATCTTGCTGGATACAGAGAGCTCCTCAAAGGAGGATTCAGGGACTGATGATCAGTCCTATTTCCCCCCTGAGGTCTGTGCTCAAACTTGGCAGGGTTATATTACCCATGTCATGCATGTTGTCTTGCATTGCTTAGTTTTTACATCATATATGGATTGCCATCTGCTTACTTTCTTACTATATAAATCATATATTTGAATTATATCATGCCATCATGTTTACATACACAACATCTATCTGAATAATGGCATGGCAACCCATTTAATAAAGACATCATATAGTTATATCATCTCATCATGTTTAGTGTTTACAGCCATCATATTTTGAATTATGTCATTCTATCCGGGAATTATATCATGCTATCATGTTTCCATAGGCGGCATGTATGTGAATTATGGCATGCCAACCTATTTAATAAACACATTATATAGTTATATCATGTCATCCTGTTTACATAGTCATCATATTTTGAACTATGTCTTTCCATCTTTTTTAGTTAGCCATCATAATGTGAAATTGTATCATGCTATCCTGTTTAGTTAGCCATCATATATGTGAAATTGTGTCATGCTATCCTGTTTGGTTAGACAACATAAATGTGAATTATTTCATGCCCTCTTTTATTCCCCACTATCCATTGCACCTGTCTATCATACAATGTCTGTACATTCAATTATTTTTCTTGTTTATCAGCCATTTGAATTGGAGAGGGTGATGGCAGTATCTAAGGGAGTAACAACACGGTCTTCAGAAAAGATAGTGCTACCAGTTGATGCAGATAGAACCACGGTTGTACTTGCCCAAGAACCAGCCCCACCACACATAACCCAGACTCTCGCAGATTGTACCCCTACCCAGTTGGACAGAGAACCAGCTACACCCCTTCTAACCCCAACCCTAGCAGATAGTAACCCAGTTCCAGTTGACACAACACCGTCTCCACCACAGAGCACCCAAACACGAGCAGTTAGTAAGGGAACTGCAGTGCCCAAAGCACGAGGACCACCACTCCAAATCTCAATTCAACGCTTAAAGGAGAAGAAGAATTGTTCTCAGGTCAGGTTCTATAGCTATGGTTCATACTCCTTTGCTCTTGCATCACTGTATTTACTCAGACCAACTATTTTCAAATTTGAAGGATGGAATTTAAACTCCAATGGCGCAACAGGTATGTTTTAAACTTGTTCTTTAACTAGTTTGCTGTTGTAACTTGCTCTATATTGATTTCAGTTTCAATTGAATAAACAGTTGTGTTCTCATGTCATGCACATTACAAGTGTCTCTATAGTTTCCCACACTTATATTCTGTCTATTCTGCTTTGTCTTGAACAAATATTATTTGAAGTATGTCTCTATCTTGATTTCGCAACAAAAACTAGAATGATATAGACCATAAAGTGACCATGGTACATAGATATATGTTTGTTTCATGCTGTTATCCTGTGCACTTTACTACTGAACTGATTTACCAAAATGAGTTTCATATACAACATGGTAAACCTGTGATGTGTCTGCTTGTTTCTCTTTTAGAATGCGGACAAAATATTGGAGAACAGTACCCTATTATGCAATGGCGAAGGAAGTAATGCAGATAAGGTTCAAGATAGTGAGACATCCCTGTTGGTCTCCAAGAAAGCTGATAACAACTACCTTGACAACAGTGAGAGAACCCAGAAGTCCTGTCTTGATGTATGTTCGAGTTACTGGCCACTACCGCTGGCACAAGCTCTTCGAACTAGCTGCCTGAATGAGTTCATCTTCTTGAGTCTCAGCTTCAAGTTGAAAGACATCGGTCAGATGTGTTGCGACAGGAAGTCAAGGACCGAGGAAGTCCCCTAGAATTCAGATGCATAATTTCTGTGCAACGAGTTACTGGAGGATTTAAGCGCCAAACAAGAGAAAGTTAATAAGCTTGCTAAGCATCTTGCCAGCATTATGGATACCCAGGATATTGTTTCTTGAGATCTTCTGAAGTGGTTTCAGTTTTGGACATGTTTTGCTGCGGTGTTCATTTGCACCGGTCGCCAACTTTGACAACTAGTGTATATGATATGCTGCTTTATTCCCTATATTTGCACTGGTGGCGAACTTTGATGTAATGTGTGTAATAGTCGTGATAGCCTAGCGTAAGTTGCTTGGTTATTTGTTTCCTTGTTGTCTTTTTTTATTTGTTTGCTTGTAGTCAGTGATGTTCTTTTTCCGCTGTTTGCTAGTGGCCGCAATAACCATTTTTATAAAACTAGGCCACAATAACCATGGGCTACATATTTACTGTAGTGACACTGGGCCTTCTACGGGCTGTAGAAACAATGGGCCTTCTATGGGGCCTAGAAACAATGGGCCTTCTACCGGCCGTATCATCAATGGGCCTTCTACGGGTCGTATTATCAATGGGCCTTCTACGGGTCGTATGATCGATTGGCCAAACATGGGCCAATAACATACCGCTTTATGGCCGTAAACGGGCTAGAGTTGGAATCGTCCGTTCATGGGCCGACCATAACGGGTTGTCATTAATTGGCCGTATTTGACGATGCTACGAAAATGGCCCAACGTATTAACGGGCCACAAATGGGCCAACTGTAACCACGGGCTGAATTTGGCCCACAAGCAGAAAATGAAAGTAAACGAATGTGGAAATGAACCCAAGAATAAATGGGCCCCGAGAAGGCCGAAAGATAACATGGGTTGGAAACGGCCCAACGGAATAATGGGTCATTAATGGGTATAAAGTGATACACAATTCATTACGGGCCAGTTTCACCACGGGCCGTTAATGGGTATAAAGTGATACACTGTTCATTACGGGCCAGTTTTACCACGGGTCGTTAATGGGCCGAGAGTAATAAGGGCCTCATATGGGCCGAAAGACGTCATGGGCCATACATGGGCCGGAAGTTAAAATGGGCTGGAATTATATTGGACAGCCCACATGACACTACTGGGCCTAATTCTGTTAGGCCGTAAACGGGCCTTGGGTTAGTGGGCTGTAAATGGGCTATATGCGAACATGCCGTTAACATGCTTGCCGTGGGCCGGCCCGCCATCTTTTGACCAAGTAAAACGGGCCGGCCTTTTCACAGGAATGGGCCTCTGTTGGGCCGTGCCACGTGTCGATGTATCATAGGCGCTTTGTGTCCAATGAGTGGATGACATCTGTCCCAACGGTGAGCCAACACGTGTTTCCTCCAGCCAATGATGATTTTACCGTGGAAAATCCCCATTGGTCGGGTCATTAGCAGGTTATCGGATCCAAAACTGGACCCGATAGCTTAACGGCGTTCCGTTACGGTGGATGCCACGTGTCGGTCACCCTTGACGAAAGCACTTCTGTGACACGCGATTTATCGTCATGGAAGTGGACACTTTTGGAACACTTCTATGACAGGACAGGTATGACTATCTTGATTCTGTCATAAATTTGTCATGGATGTACATGCATGGAAAAAAAAAGCGACCTACTATGACAAACATGTATCATCACGGAAGTGTCTTTTTTAGTGCAATATGAGGTTTTAAAACCAAGATCGGATATAAGAGATGAACTAGGGTTTGAGATGAGATGGTGCTGGTGAAGATGTTGATGAAGATTGACCCCCTCCCGATGAGGGGATCTATGGTGATGACGATGGTGACGATTTCCCCCTCCAAGAGGGATGTTTCCTCGGTAGAACAGCTCCGCCGGAGCCCTAGATTGGTTTCGCCAGGTTCCGCCTCGAGACGGTGGCGCTTCGTCCCGAAAGCTTCCTTCTTTTTTTGGGGGGGCAAAAGACGCCATATATCAGAAGATGGGCATCGGGGGGCTTCCAGGTGGCCCACGAGGCAGGGGGCGCGCCCTCCACCCTCGTGGACGGTGGGTGGCCCCTCTGGTGCTTTCTTCACCCAATATTTTTAATATATTCCAAAACTGACTTTTGTTTAGTTTCATGACTTTTGGAGTTGTGCAGAATAGGTCTCCAATATTTGCTCCTTTTCCAGCCCAGAATTCCAGCTGTCGGCATTCTCCCTCTTCATGTAAACCTTGTAAAATAAGAGAGAAAAGGCATAATTATTGTGACATAATGTGTAGTAATAGCCCATAATGCAATAAATATCGATATAAAAGCATGATGCAAAATGGACATGTCAACTCCCCCAAGCTTAGACCTCGCTTGTCCTCAAGCGGAAGCCGATATCGAAAAATATGTCCACATGTTTAGAGATAGAGGTGTTGATAAAATAAAATACGGACATGAGGGCATCATGATCATTCTTAAAACACTAACATATATAATGTCATGTGATTTCTTATTCTAAAGTAACAATCTATTCACAATGTAAAGTATGAATCAAAAACTTCATTGAAAACTAACAAACTATAATCTCGGTCATTGAAGCAATTGCAATTTATCATAACATGGGAAAGAGTCAATATAAGAGCGTTTCAGCAAGTCCACATACTCAACTATCATTTAGTGTTTCACAATCGCTAACACTCACGCAATACTTATGGGCATGAAGTTTTAATTGGACACAGAGAAAGATAGGGGCTTATAGTTTCGCCTCCCAACCTTTTACCTCAAGGGTAATGTCAACAATACTGCTTTATGAAAACCCACATCCAATTGGATATATATATATCAGGATCTTTCCAACACATAGTGCTTGCCAAAGGATAAAGTGTAAAAAGGAAAGGTGAAAATCACCATGACTCTTGTATAAGGCATAAGATAAAAATAAAAGATAGGCCCTTCACAGAGGGAAGCAGAGGTTGTCATGTGCTTTTATGGTTGGATGCACAAAATCTTAATGCAAAAGAATGTCACTTTATATTGCCACTTATGATAGGGACCTTTATTATGCAGTTCGTCGGTTTTATTTCTTCCATATCACAAGACCGTATAAAGCTCATTTTCTCCACACTAATAGATCATACATATTTAGAGAGCAATTTTTATTGCTTGCAACAATGACAACTTACTTGAAGGATCTTACTCAATCCATAGGTAGATATGGTGGACTCTCATGGCAAAATTGGGTTTAAGGATATTTAGAAGCACAAGTAGTATCTCTACTTGGTGCAAAGAATTTGGCTAGCATGAGGGGGAAAGGCAAGCTCAACATGTTGGATGATCCATGACAATATAATTTATTTCGGATATAAGAAAACATAACCCATTACGTTGTCTTCCTTGTCCAACATCAACTCTTTAGCATGTTATATTTTAATGAGTGCTCCCAATCATAAAAGATGTCAATGATAATATATCTATATGTGAAACCTCTCTTTCCTTATTACTTCCTATTAATTGCAACAATGACCAAAGCTATATTTGTCAACTCTCAACAACTTTTATTCATCATACTCTTTATATGTGAAGTCATTACTCTCCATAATATCAATATGATCTTTTATTTATTTCTATTCTTTCTTTTATTCCCTCAATATCATAGCAAGATAACCAAGCCCTCGACTCAAGACTAATCTTTATTATATATAGCTCATGGACTCGATTACATAGAAGGATCATAAAGCAAAACTCAAAACTAGATCATACTAAAACTTTATTCTACTAGATCAAGATATAACCAAAAGGATCGAACTAAGAAAAATGGTAAAGATATAAGTGTGATGGTGATACGATACCGGGGCACCTCCCCCAAGCTTGCCAGTTGCCAAGGGGAGTGCCCATACCCATGTATTTATGTCTCTTTCTTCGGAGGTGGTGATGATGGAGTTGTTGATGATGTAGTCTTGTCGTCCATCTTCCAAGGCATAGGCTCACCATCATAGAAGGGTTATCGAGTCTCCGGGATCCTCAAATCTGCAGCCAGACTCATCCTCTTGAATCTATATTCATACTCACAGTTTTGGTTTTGCAGGTCATAGATCTGGGCTTGGAGGTGCTCGATTTTCTCGTGAAGCTTGAAGATGGTCTCCCCAATGTTCTTGGCATCCAGCTTGTGGTTGTTGGTGAACTCCGCGATCATCATGTGGTTGGCATTGAGTCCGCGTTCCACCATCCCCTGGCACCTGAAAACTTGTTGCTCGACTGCTTCGAGTCTTGTCTCCACGCTTCCGGTCCTCCTTGGTCCCTCAACATCGCGGATGTGCAGCACCCCCTCACGCATCTCAATGGTTTGAGGGTGTTGCAGCACCTTCGCGAGGTAGGGGTTGATGACCTTCTCGAAAAACTTGTCCTTGGGGGCGCTTGAAGATGTTATGGTGATCTAGATCTGTCAGAGAAACAGCTCGAAACAAAAGCAGAGGATTGTGTCATGGTACGGTGGTCAAAACCTTCGGGATATTATATAATGAATTTTTACCGACCAAAAGAAGTATCATGCAAGAAAACGGAGTTCGGAGGGCACACGAGGTGCCCACGAGGACCTCCACCCTCGTGGATGCATCGTGTCCTTTCCGGACTACTTCTTATTTTCCTATTTTCTTAAATATTCCAAAACGGAGAAAAATTGCTATTAGAACTGTTTTGGAGTCGGTTTACTTACCGTACCACATACCTATTCCTTTTCGGAGTCTGAAACGTGATGGAAAGTGTCCCTTATGTACTCCTCCGGGGTTACGGTTTCAATAACATTGGTTTCAACATTTATGGGATTACTTGAGATATAATGTTTGATTCTTTGACCGTTCACAACCTTCAGATTTGTGCCTTCGAAGTTGTTGTTTTTTATGACACCGGAACGATAGACCTCCTCGATAACGTAAGGACCTTCCCATTTAGATAGGAGTTTTCCTGCAAAAAATCTTAAACGAGAGTTGTATAACAAAACATAATCACCTACATTAGACTCATGCTTTTGTATCCTTTTGTCATGCAATATTTTAACCTTTTCTTTAAACAGTTTGGCATTCTCGTAGGCCTGGGTTCTCCACTATCAAGTGAGCTAATGTCAAATAGTCTCTTCTCACTGGCAAATTTGAAATCATAATTGAGCTCTTTAATGGCCCAATATGCATTATGTTCGAGTTCGAGAGGTAAGTGACATGCTTTTCCATAAAACATTTTATACGGAGACATGCCCATAGGATTTTTATATGCAGTTCTATAGGCCCATAATGCATCATCAAGTTTCTTGGACCAATTCTTTCCAGATCTATTAACAGTCTTTTGCAAAATTAAATTAATTTCTCTATTACTTAGCTCTACTTGACCACTAGATTGTGGGTGGTATGGAGATGCAATTCTATGATTAACATCATACCTAGCAAGCATTTTACGAAAAGCACCATGAATAAAATGTGAACCACCATCAGTCCAAACCTCGGAAAAATAACTTCTTTAAGCATCTTAATAGAGGTGTTATGATTAGCACTACTAGTTGGAATAGCTTCTACCCACTTAGTAACGTAATCAACAGCAACTAAAATATGTGTATACCCATTAGAGGAAGGAAACGGTCCCATATAATCAAAGCCCCAAATATCAAATGGTTCAATAACAAGTGAATAGTTCATAGGCATTTCTTGACGTCTAATAATATTACCAATTCTTTAACATCATCACAAGACAAGACAAACTTACGGGCATCTTTAAAAAGAGTAGGCCAATATAAACCGGATTGCAATACCTTATGCGCAGTTCTATCTCCAGCATGGTGTCCTCCATAAGCCTCGGAGTGACACTTGCGTAGGATCTGTTCCTGTTCATGTTCCGGTACACAACGTCTAATAACACCATCTACTCCTTTATAAAGGTGTGGTTCATCCCGGAAGTAATGTCTTAAATCATAGAAAAACCTTTTATTTTGCTGGTATGTGAAACTAGGTGGTATAAATTTTAGCAACAATGTAATTAGCACAATCAGCATACCATGGAGCAGTAGGAGAAGCATTTATGACAGCTAATTGTTCATCAAGGAAGCTATCATCAATGGGCAGTGGGTCATCAAAAACATTCTCTAACCTAGACAAGTTGTCTGCAACGGGGTTCTCAGCTCCCTTTCTATCAATAATATGCAAATCAAATTCTTGTAGCAAGAGAACCCATCTAATAAGTCTAGGTTTGGCATCTTTCTTTTCCGTAAGATATTTAATAGCAGCATGATCAGTGTGGACAGTTACTTTAGAATCAACAATATAAGGTCGGAACTTATCACAAGCAAATACAACTGCTAAGAATTCCTTTTCAGTAGTAGCAAATTTCTCTGGGCACTGTCTAGCGTTTTACTAGAATATTGGATAACATTTAATTTCTTATCAACTCTTTGTCCTAGAACAGCACCTACAGCATAATCACTAGCATCACACATAATTTCAAGGGGTAAATTCCAATCAGGTGGCTGAACAATAGGTGCAGAAATCAAGGCTTTATTAAGTATTTCAAATGCTTCTACACAAACATCATCGAAGACAAAAGGAACATCTTTTTGTAAGAGATTACTTAGAGGCCTAGAAATTTTTGAGAATTCTTTAATGAACCTCCTATAAAAACCGGCATGACCAAGGAAACTTCTTATACCTTTAATGTCCTTAGGACACGACATATTTTCAATAGCATCAACTTTAGCTTTATCAGCTTCAATACCTCTTTCAGAAATTTTATGCCCCAAGACAATACCTTCATTAACCATAAAGTGGCACTTCTCCCAATTCAAGACAAGATTAGTTTCTTTACATCTCTGCAAAACTCGATCAAGGTTGCCTAAGCAATCATCAAAAGAAGTTCCATACACGGAGAAATCATCCATGAAAACCTCAACAATCTTTTCACAAAAGTCAGAGAATATAGCAGGCATACATCTTTGAAAGGTAGCAGGTGCATTACATAAACCAAAAGGCATACGTCTATAAGCAAAGGTACCGAAAGGGCAAGTAAAAATGGTCTTTTCCTGATCCTCTTTTGACGTAGGTATTTGAGAGAAACCAGAATAACCGTCTAGAAAGCAAAAATGTGTATGTTTGGATAATCGTTCTAGCATTTGATCAATAAAAGTTAAAGGGTAATGATCCTTTCTAGTAGCTTAATTCAATTTGCGAAAGTCAATTACCATTCTATAACCTGTAACAATTCTTTGTGGGATCAATTCATCTTTCTTATTAGGAACAACAGTAATACCTCCCTTCTTAGGGACACAATGGACAGGACTTACCCACTGACTATCAGCGACGGGATAAATTATACCTGCCTCCAGAAGCTTTAGTATTTCCTTTCTTACCACTTCTTTCATCTTAGGATTTAACCGTCGTTGTTGACCAATAACCAGTTTAGCGTCTTTCTCCAATTTTATTTTGTGCTGGCATAGAGTGGGACTAATGACCTTAAGATCATCGAGAGTATATCCAATAGCAGCACGGTGCTTCTTCAGAGTTTTCAATAATTTCTCTTCTTCCTGCTCTGAAAGGTTAGCACTAATAATAACAGGATATATATTCTTTTCATCAAGATAAGCATATTTAAGGGTATTAGGTAATGGTTTAAGCTCAAACATGGGATCACCCTTGGGTGGAGGAGGATCCCCTAAAATTTCAACAGGCAAGTTGTGTTTCAAAATAGGTCCCTGTTTAAAGAATACTTCATATATTTCCCTTCTTTCATTCATAAACATATCATTTTCATGGTCTAGCAAATATTGTTCTAAAGAATCATTAGGAGGCACGGCAATAGAATCAAGACCAATAATTTCATCTTTACTAGGCAATTCTTTATCATGGGGTTGTCTATGAAATTTAGCAAAATTAAAATCGTGAGACATATCCCCTAAACCAACAGTAACAATATCCTTTTCGCAATCTATATCATTAACAGTATTCAAGAAGGGTCTGCCAAATATAATGGGGCAAAAGTCATCTTGTGGGGAACCAAGAAAAAGAAAATCAGTAGGATATTTAACTTTCCCACACAATACTTCAACATCTCTAACAATCCCAATTGGTGAAATAGTATCTCTATTGGCGAGCTTAATAGTAATATCAATATCTTCTATCTCAGCAGGGGCAATATCATGCATAATTTCTTCGTATAAGGAATGAGGTATTGCACTCGCACTAGCACCCATATCGCATAAGCCATGATAGCAATGATCTCCTATTTTAACAGAAATAGCAGGCATGCCGACAACAGGTCTATGTTTATTTTTAGTATCGGGTTTAGCAATTCTAGCAGCTTCATTACAGAAGTAAATAACATGCCCATCAATATTATCGACCAAGAGATCTTTAACCATAGCAATATTAGGTTCAACTTTAATTTGCTCAGAGGGTGTAGATGTTCTAGAATTACTCTTACGAACCATAGTTGAAGCTTTAGCATGATCCTTTATTCTAACAGAGAAATGTGGTTTCTCAATATAAGCGGTAGGAACAATAGGATCAACATTATACGTGACAGTCTTTTCTTCAACTTTAATAGGTTCAACTACTTTTACTTCAACGGGAGGATGATATTTAAACCACTTCTCCTTAGGTAGATCAACATGAGTAGCAAATGATTCACAGAAAGAAGCTACTATCTCAGAGTCAAGTCCATATTTAGTGCTAAATTCATGAAAAACATCGGTATCCATAAAAGATTTAACACAATTGAACTTAGGTGTTATACCCAACTCCTTACCTTCGTTGAGTTCCCAATCTTCAGAGTTGCGTTTAATTCTTTCCAATCAATCCCATCTCCATTCAATAGTCTTCATCATAAAAGAACTAGTACAAGAAGTATCGAGCATGGAGCGATTATTGAGAGAAAGCCGAGCATAAAAATTTTGAATAATAATTTCTCTTGAGATCTCATGATTGGGGCATGAATATAACATTGACTAAAGCCTCCCCCAAGCTTGAGCGATACTTTCTCCTTCGCGAGGCCAAAAATTATATATATAATTACGATCACAATGAACCAGATGCATAGGGTAAAACTTCTGATGAAATTCCAATTTCAATCGGTTGTAGTTCTATGATCCAATATTCATCACATAGCTTAAACCATGTCAATGTATTTCCCTTCAAAAATAAAGGGAAGACCTTCTTCTTGATAACATCCTCGGGCATACCTGCAAGCTTAAATAATCCACAAACTTCATCCACATAGATTAGGTGCATATCAGGATGTAATGTTCCATCTCCTGTAAAAGGATTAACTAGCAGTTTCTCTATCATACCCGAAGGAATCTCAAAGTAAATATTTTCAGTAGGTTCAGTAGGTTGAGGAGCAACTCTTTGCTCTACTGGTCGGGGTGAAGATACCCCGAACAAGCCCCTCAAAGGATTATTTTCCATAGTAACAAGTGACACTAAATTCCAGCACACTATATAATTTTTTCCTAACCAAATTCCACCTACCAAAGGCGCTTCACTTCCCGGCAACGGCGCCAGAAAAGAGTCTTGATGACCCACAAGTATAGGGGATCTATCGTAGTCCTGTCGATAAGTAAGAGTGTCGAACCCAACGAGGAGCGGAAGGAAATGACAAGCGGTTTCAGTAAGGTATTCTCTGCAAGCACTGAAATTTTGTAGCAAAGGAAATGACAACCAGTTTTCAGTAAGGTAACAGATAGTTTTATGATAAGATAATTCGTAACGGGTAACAATTAACAAAACTAAACAAGGTACATCAAGGTGGTCCAATACTTTTTGTAGCAAAGGACAAGCATGGACAAACTCTTATATAAAGGAAAACGCTCCCGAGGACACATGGGAATTATCGTCAAGCTAGTTTTCATCATGCTCATATGAGTCGCGTTCGTTACTTTGATAATTTGATATGTGGGTGGACCGGTGCTTGGGTACTGCCTTTCCTTGGACAAGCATCCCACTTATGATTAACCCCTCTCGCAAACATCCGCAGCTACGAAAGAAGAATTAAGGTAAACCTAACCATAGCATGAAACATGTGGATCCAAATCAGCCCCTCAAGAAGCAATGCATAAACTAGGTTTTAAGCTTCTGTCACTCTAGCAACCCATCATCTACTTACTACTTCCCAATGCCTTCCCCTAGGCCCAAACAATTGTGAAGTGTCATGTAGTCGACGTTCACATAACACCACTAGAGGAAAGACAACATACATCTCATCAAAATATCAAACGAATACCAAATTCACATGACTACTTGTAACAAGACTTCTCCCATGTCCTCGGGAACAAACGTAACTACTCACAAATCATATTCATGTACATAATCAGAGGGATATTAATATGCATAAAGGGTCTGAACATATGATCTTCCACCGAATAAACCAACTAGCATCAACTACAAGGAGTAATCAACACTACTACAACCCGCAGGTACCAATCCGAGGTTTTGAAACAAAGATCGGATAGAAGAGATTAACTAGGGTTTGAGATGAGATGGTGCTGGTGAAGATGTTGATGAAGATTAACCCCCTCCTGATGAGAAGATCGATGGTGATGACGAAGGTGATTATTTCCCCCTCCCGGAGGGATGTTTCTCCGGCAGAACAACTCCGCCGGAGCCCTAGATTGGTTTCGCCAGGTCCCGCCTCGAGACGATGGCGCTTCGTCCCGAAAGCTTCATTCTTATTTTTTTTTCAAGGCAAAGACAGCGTATATCAGAAGATGGGCATCGGGGGGCTTCTAGGTGGCCCACGAGGCAGGGGGCATGCCCAGGGGGTAGGGCGCGCCCTCCACCCTCGTGGACGGTGGGTGCCCTCCCTCTGGTGCTTTCTTCGCCCAATATTTTTAATATATTCCAAAACTGACTTTCGTGGAGTTTCAGGACTTTTGGAGTTGTGCAGAATAGATCTCTAGTATTTGCTCCTTTTCCAATTTGTAATTCCAGATTGCGGCATTCTCCCTCTTCATGTAAACCTTGTAAAATAAGAGAGAAAAGGCATAAGTATTGTGACATAATGTGTAGTAACAATCCATAATGCAATAAATATCGATATAAAAGCATGATGCAAAATGGATGTATCAAAGCCGAGGCCAAGCTGTCCGTATCTGAGCCAGTTCAACCACACCGTCCTGCGCCTCACCGCTGCCGCTCCAACTTCGCCACCGTCCACCGCACCGGAGTTGTTCCTTCTACGCCATTCTTCGCCGCCTCGGATCTGCTCCCCCCCCCCCCCACTGTCGGTGTTAAAACCAGCGGATCTCGGGTAGGGGGTCCCGAACTGTGCATCTAGGATCGACGGTAACAGGAGACGAGGGACACAATGTTTACCCAGGTTCGGGCCCTCTCTATGGAGGTAATACCCTACTTCCTCCTTGATTAATCTTGATGAATATGACTGTTACAAGAGTTGATCTACCACGAGATTGTAATGGCTATACCCTAGAAGTCTAGCCTATGAGTATATGGTAATGAATTTGTCCTATCTGGACTATGCTCTCCGGTTTATATAGATACCGGAGAGATCTAGGGTTACATGAGGTCGGCTACATAGGAGGGAATCTTCATAATAGGTTGCCTAGCTTGCCTTCCACGCCAAGTAGAGTCCAATCCGGTCACGGTTATTGTCTTCGGCCTTCGTATCTTCATAGCCCATCAGTCCGACCCATGGATAATAGGCCGGACGCCCGAGGACTCCTTAGTTCAGGACTCCCTCAGTAGCCGCCAAACCAGTCTTCAATAGCGAGGTGCTCGGCACGCTCATGGTCTTCGGCATTGCAAGGCGGGTTCCTCCTTCGATGATCTCCAAGTAATGTATTCGGCCATTGATCCAATGTCGCCTCCTCGGCTTCCGCGCGTTTTAAATAATCTTCATCCTCCACGTGTCAAGCGAATGTATAAAGTCAGGGCATTTCTGCAAATAACACTCCCGCCATGTAAGGAAGGGCGCCTATTTAAAGGGATTAGATCTAGATCCATTAAGCGCCACGGAGAAGAAATCTCCAGAGACTGCTTAGGAGAGACCATTCCAGCATGGCCAGCGTTCCTAGATCCTCCGCTCATCCCGGCCCAGAGAAAGACGAGTGGGAGAGGTGTTCTGTGCCCCATAGCCAGTTGACGAAGTTGCAAACACATGGATTCCTTCCCCTGCAGATCTAGTCCTTATTCGGACGGGGCTAGCTTCCTTCAATGAGGGGGCTCAGGCAGAGGACTTCCCCAATCCGTCCGGGGGAGAGCGAGTGTGTTTCGTCCCCTACCTGCTAAGAGGCGTTGGATTTCCAATCCATCCGTTCCTCCGAGGGCTTACGGAGTACTCTGACCTCCAATCGCACAATCTCTCGACCTCCATTACGCACATTGCGGGTTACGTCACTTTGTGTGAATTATTCCTTGGCGTCGAGGCTCATTTCGAGTTGTGGAGGAAGTTGTTCTGCCTCGTCCCACGCAATCACGAAGGGTCTATATTTGAAGTTGGCGGAGCCGAAGTATGGCGCGTCGCCGATACCGGATATCCATCCGGCACACCAAGGAAGGAACCCGATGGTTGGTCCTCCGAATGGTTCTATATCGAGGACGTTTCGCTTCCTGATCTGGTTTGAAAGGGCCTTCCCGAATTTGCGGTCGTCCCGCTGACGAAACACCACAGTTGGCGTCCCCGGAGTCTTGAAGAAGGAGACGGCGCGAAGGTTCGTCAGCTAATGAGCAAGATAAAAGAACTCGCTCAGTCCGGGCTCACAGTGATCGAGGTGATGGCGATCTCCATAGTGCGAGGGGTTCAGCCGCTCCAATACAGAGGGCTTCCCATGTGGGACAACAATGGGGAGGATGACGCCTCTCGCTGTGGCCGGAAAGGTCCGGATACCCCTGCCGCTTTGGCTAAGATATTAGCCGAACTGTTAAATGGGGTGGAAAAGGAATTTCTTCGCATCAAGCTCAGAGACGGGTACTCCATGTATAACCCTCCCAGTTGGGTAAGGTCCGAACCCTGTGTTTTTACTCCCTCCATCTCCGAATTGCCTTTGATAAATTTCTGGTTTGCTTGCTTACGACAGCACTAGCGAAAGGTCACGGAGGGATTCCATTGTCCCGCCCCACAGCCGGAGGACCACAACCGGGAGCTTGATCCCGGGTTCGAAGAGGATCCGGATATATTTGTGGTGCTCGCGGAGTGGGTGTTTTACCAGACGAGCTATGATGGCACGGAAGTGGCCATCGTCGCCGATTATCCTGGTCCTCTTCCTGCTTCACGGGTAAGTAATCAAGAAACACCTTTTCTGAAAGGGTGTTCTTACTCTGCTTCACCCACCGCATTGTCGCGGGGAGGCGTTTGACGATACCGAGAAAATCGGTTCCTGCACCGGGCAGGCCTTCGAAGAGGAGGGCCGGTGAAAGCACCGCCAGGACCTCGTCGAGGAGGTATGGATAAATATATTTTTTAGCGGCCGTTTCCGACTGTGACTTATGCGCCTGTTCGATTACAGGAAAAAAGTTCGCCGAACTGTGTCCGGGGGTCCGGTCGGCCGCGTTCCCAACCACCAAGAATTAGATCCGGTCAGGGAGACGGTGGCCGATGTAGAAACAAAGCCGGACTGCCCTTCGGCCGAGGGTTCGGACACTATGTCCGTTACCAACTCAGAAGTAGAGAGCGCCATGAATCATCGGCGCTGCAGGGCTGTTTTACGAGACCCGACATTCTCGGACAAGGCATTTAATGCCTTTAGCTCGGGCGACGCATACATCCGAGCTGCTCGAGATAGGCTTAGGAAAGCCACGAGGCAATATCTAACAGACGTGCAGGTAAGGTTACTTTGTCAAAAAGGATAGCCTATGCCAGTAGCCCCCATGACTGAAAGCAGTTCGTACAACTGATTTAAGGACCGTTGTATGACCAGGTTCTTACAGAGAAGAACAACCTGCTATCCCAAGAGCTGGAACAATGTCAGACGCAGCTAAATGCTGCTACCGCCGAACTAAAAGAGTTCAAGAAGGCGTCACCTGGTAATATTCCCCTCCAACGAGAAAATATACTTATATGCCCAGAATATTGATAGTCTTGCTTATACCATGACATAATGGTCAGGGGGACTCAAAGAGGCGTTGGAGATCGCGCAAGCGAATGAGCAAGAAGCCAAAAGGCTACAAGCTACACGCGATCATGTGCTGAAGCAAGCCATTATTCAGAAAAACCAGCTCCAGGATTGCAAGACCCAGCTAGGCGAAAAGCTGAAAGATGTGCGGGCCCAGCTAGCCGATTCCGTGAAGGAAAACAAGAAGCTGCGAGGCGGTATATTCAGTATGTATCTGAGCTATTTTGAAAGTAGTTCGGAGATGGGGGAAACTGATGTAGCTATGGCTGCTGGTATATTAACGGGCCGTCCTGAAGAGGAGGTGTCCGGATCATCGAGTGATCTGCTGCAAAAGCTGCCGCAGGTGCACGAACAGGCACGACTCGCGATGCGGAGTGTTGCCTAGGCTCTATGGCCATCCGCCTCCCCTCCAGGAAGTATGGAGGAGCTTTTAGAGTTGTTTAAAGGAGCGCGGCGACGTATCCGGCTATGGAAGATATCTGCCTACTGAGAGGGGGCGCGAGAGGCTTGGGCAATGTTGAAAAGTCGGTATACCAAGCTTGACCCTAATCACATGGCGCGGGTCAGACCGGTAGGGTCGAATGGGGAAGAAATTCCCGTTAGTTTAGTATATGACCAAGTAGAGGTGGTCGCCAGATATTCCCAACAGGATTGTAAATTAGATTGCCTGTTAGATGGTATAGAGGCAGAAGTGTGTGAGTCCAAGTGAGTATGTACTTTCCTCGCTATGTGGAATTTCTAGCCGAATTGTATATCATTTGTCATGGCAGACCTTTTCGCTTCAACCTCCAAATCCGAAGGTGCAGAGTGTTTTCGAATACCGTCACGGTCGAATAGGCCGGGGTATGCGTGGAAAACTAAGCGTAGGGGTCATAGTTGCTTGAACAGACAAGTTGTATCCGGCTAGTTATGTTATATTACATTGAGATTGTAAGAAACATCTTCCAGGGAGAATAGTTCCGTTAAGGGTTCCTTTCCCTGGGTGTGCATGTATTAGTAGACATGTCTGGATTGTGATGTGAAAATCATAGTGTGTATAGCTTCTGGGGATTCACAATGGAGTGATTTGAAAAAAAATCGTCCACCGACCGAATATTCCCTTCAGAGCGCTAGCTTTTGGCTTCACCCAGTCTGAGGTGCACATCCAGATGACCCGGCAGTAACAATCACAGAGGTGCTCCCTTCACCACCTAGCCGAACAATCAGGAATGCAGGGGTAAGCACAGGAGCTAGGCAACCCAGCTTGGCCAAAACTTAAGTCTTATCGGTGCATATAATGGTGAAGAAAAAGACATACGGGAAAAACGCATATGTATGATAAGCTTGATGCTTCGGAAAGTAATATTAACAAACTTCTGTGAAAGAAGCCCCCAGGTATAATGGGCGTACGTATGTAAAAAGTGTATGTCATCACTGTTCGGTCAAGCCAAATGAGAGCTTTAAAGCGAAAAAAATTGTGTAAAAGGGGGAAAGAGTTATGGAAACTACAAGGGAGAAGGAGACTAACAAAGCGTTTGGCGCTAGGCATAGAACCTTCGGAGTCTGGCCGCATTCCAGGGGTTCGACTCTAGGCGATTTTCTGATGCGTCGCGAAGACGGTACGCTCCTCCGGTAAGAACTTCTTCAATTATGAAGGGACCCTCCCATTTGGGCTTGAGTTTGTCCTTTTTCTTCTCCGGCAAGCGTAAAACAAGTTCGCCAACGTTGTAAGTCTTGGCCCGTACTTCTCTACTTTCATATCTTCGAGCCTGCTGCTGATAAAATGCTGAACGAGCTTTGGCGATGTCGCGCTCCTCCTCCACGGCGTCTAGGCTGTCCTGCCGATCCAACTCGGCCTCTTTCTCTTCGTACATGCGCACTCGAGGTGAGTCATGTATAATATCGCAGGGCAATACAGCCTCTGTGCCGTACACCATGAAGAAAGGTGTGTATCCGGTAGTGCGGTTGGGCGTGGTCCACAGCCCCCAGAGTACGGAGTCGAGCTCCTCGACCCAGTGTTTGTCTGATTCTTTCGAAGACCGCACTAGTCTGGGTTTGATGCCGCTCATAATAAGACCATTAGCTCGCTCGACTTGACCGTTTGTTTGCGGGTGGTAGACAGAGGCGTAATCGAGCTTAATGCCCAGATTAGCACACCAGTTTTTCACCTCATAAGCTGTGAAATTCGAACCATTATCGGTGATGATGCTGTGCGGTACACCATAACGGTGTACCATGTCGGATATAAATGCGATCACCGGTCCGGACTCAGCCATTTTAACTGGTCTAGCCTCTATCCACTTGGTGAATTTGTCCACCATGACCAGCAGATATTTTTTCTTATGGCTTCCCCCTTTAAGGGGTCCGTCTATGTCCAAGCCCCAGACCGCAAAGGGCCATGCAATGGGGATTGTTTGTAGAGAGGTTGGGGGCATATGGCTTTGGTTGGCGAAGAGTTGGCATCTGACACAGCGCTGGACGAGGTCATGTGCGTCTGCCCGGGCCATAGGCCAGTAAAATCCTGTACGGAAGGCCTTGCTGACAAGTGCCCAGGCTGCGGCGTGGTGCCCACCAAGACCAGCGTGAATTTCTACCAAGATTTGCCGCCCCTCCTCCTCGGAGATACACCTTTGAAGGACTCCGGTAGTGCTTTTCTTGTAGAGCTCTCCTTCATGAACTTTATAGGCCTTCGAACGTCGGACTATGCGGCGAGCCTCGTTCTGATCTTCTGGGAGCTCCTTCCTATGAAAGTAGGCCAAGAATGGTTCGGTCCACGGGGCAATTACTGCCACAATGAGGTGGGCCGATGGTGTTACTTCGGTGGTTGAGCCTCCGACGCTATCGGCGTGTTCGTTATCTGTGTTTTTGTTCGGAATGGGACTGTCATTGCTATCTCCCCCTTGCCTTACCACGGATGGCTGAAAGAGTCTTTCAAGGAAGATGTTAGGTGGGACGGGGTCACGCTTAGCGCCTGATACGAGCAAGGACGTCTGCCGCCTGGTTACTTTCGTGGGCGATGTGATGAAATTCGAGTCCCTTGAACCGAGCCGACATCTTGAAAACGGCATTGCGATAAGGTGCCATCTTTGGATCTTTGGCGTCAAAGTCTCCATTAATTTGGGATATTGCAAGGTTTGAGTCCCCGCGCACCTCCAGGCGTTGTATGCCCATTGATACGGCCATCCGGAGGCCATGTAGCAAGGCCTCGTATTCGGCTGCGTTGTTTGAGTGTGTGTATAATATTTGGAGTACGTACTGGACGATATCTCCTGGGGACGCATACTGACGCCCGCCCTAAGCCCCGCCAACATCTTGGAGCCTTCAAAATGCATCACCCGGTTGGAATACTGCGCCCATACTCTTTAGGGAGTTAAACTTGTCCATTCGGCGACGAAGTCGGCCAGTACCTGGGATTTGATGGATCTACGTGGTTTGTACATGATGTCGAATGGCAGGAGCTCAATGGCCCATTTGGCAATCCGGCCCGTTGCATCCCTGTCGTTAATTATATCATTGAGGGGCACTTCGGAGGCCACCGTGATAGAGCACTCCTGAAAGTAGTGTCGCAATTTTCGGGATGCCATGAAGACTGCATATGCTATTTTTTGATAATGAGGGTACCGGGATTTGCATGGTGTGAGGACGGTGGATACGTAGTATACCGGCTTCTGGAGCGGGAATTTATGTCCGTCCTGTTCTCTTCGACGACGAGTACGGCGCTCACCACCTGGTGTGTTGCTGATATGTATAAGAGCATTGGTTCTCCGGCGTTTGGCACGGCCAGGATTGGGTTGCTTGCCAGAAGGGATTTTATTTCTTCCAGTCCGGTCGTCGCTGCGTCTGTCCACTCGAAGTTATCGGTGCGCCGTAGAAGGCGATAGAGCGGCAGCGCCTTTTCTCCCAACCTGGAGATAAAGCGGCTTAAAGCTGCCACACACCCAGCGAGTTTTTGGACCTGCTTGAGTTCGGTTGGCGTAGCCAGTTGTGACAGAGCTCGGTTTTTGGCTGGATTTGCTTCAATTCCTCTATTGGAAACGATCAAGACCAACAGCTTACCGGCGGGGACGCCGAAGACGCACTTTTTCGGGTTAAGCTTGATGTCGTATGTGCGGAGGTTGTTGAATGTGAGACGCAAGTCGTCTATTAGTGTTTCGACGTGTCTAGTTTTGATTTCGACGTCGTCCATGTAGGCCTCCACTGTTTTTCCGATCTGTTTCTCGAGGCATGTTTGGATCATGCGCTGGTAGGTGGCGCCGGCGTTCTTGAGCCCGAAAGTCATGGTGTTGAAGCAGAACGGCCCGTATGGCGTGATGAATGCTGCTGCGGCTTGATCGGACTCCTTCATTTTGATTTGATGGTATCCGGAATATGCATCAAGGAAGCATAGTGAGTCGTGACCTGCGGTAGCGTCAATGATTTGATCGATGCGGGGAAGAGGGAAGGGATCCTTAGGGCAAGCCTTGTTAAGGTCTTTGAAATCGACGCATAGGCGCCAGGATTTATCCTTCTTTAGTACCATTACCAAGTTTGCCAGCCAGCCCGGATGTTTGATGTCTTTGATAAATCCGGCCTCGATGAGTTTGGCTAGCTCCTCCCCCATCACTACAAAAAAAAGACACATCCATGACATTTTGGGCCAAACGAAATTTTTTTCTGTCATACATATGACACTTCTATGACGATAATTGTGACAAAACCCGGTATCATCATAGATGTGGTGGGCTCCTACTTCTATGATAAAAATCATGACAGAAAATGGGCTTTTAGTCACGGCGGGCGGAGACGCAGATGCATGACATTCTTTGGGCCGTCCATGACGGAAAAAACCGTGGTAGAAGCGAGGGGGAGGAAAATTTCGGGGAGTTCTCGGTTACGGTGGGAGGTCGAGGGCCGAGAGATGCGTGTTTCTCTCGTACGACGCTGCTGCGTGTGTGCGGCGTTAGCTCTAATCGAACCCGAGCAAGGCGTTGGCTCTAATCGAACCCGGCGATTAGAATCGCAGGCTACACGTTCTTGAACCCGAGAGATCGACCGATGGCTGTTAATCAACCCGATCGAGCGATTCGCCGCCATCGCTGTTAATCTGAAGCCGATCGATGCTGCCTCTAGGATGAACAGTGAGCATTGCGGGGTGTCGGTGTCTAAACCGGCGGATCTCGGTAGGGGGTCCCGAATCTGTGCGTCTAGGCGGATGGTAACGAAACAAGGGACACGATGTTTTTACCCAGGTTCGATCCTCTCGATGGAGGTAAAACCCTACTCCCGCTTGATTAATATTGATGATATGGGTAGTACAAGAGTAGATCTACCACGAGATCGAGAGGCTAAACCCTAGAAGCTAGCCTATGGTATGATTGTTGTTAGTCCCCACGGACTAAAACCCTCCGGTTTATATGGACATCGAAGAGGGCTAGGGTTACACAGTAGTCGGTTACAATGGGAGGAGATCTACATATCCGTATCGCCAAGCTTGCCTTCCACGCCAAGGAAAGTCCCATCCGGACACGGGACGAAGTCTTCAATCTTGTATCTTCATAGTCCAGAGTTCGACCAAAGGTTATAGTTCGCTATCCGGACACCCCTAATCCAGACTCCTCAAGAGCCCTCGAACCGAGGCTTCAATGACGATTTAGTCCGGCAGCAGATTGTCTTCGCATTGCAAGGCGGGTTCCTCCTTCAATACTTCATAGAAGATTTTGAACACAAGGATAGTGTCCGCTCGCAAAATAAGTTCCACATACCACCGTAGAGAGAATAATATTTACACAAATCCAATCTGTGGCGTATTCCACAAAGATGACATCACACCACGGAAGCCTTTATTCAATCGTTTTTATCGTCCCACCTCAGCGCACTTAGCGAGGCAGTTTCCTTGGCACGTCTTGTCGAAGCAGAGATCGTGTCCCCTTATTCCGGGATTCTCATCAATACGGGCGTGGGTAACCCAACCGTGCCATTAATTATGGCGCTTGGGAGATAAGCGAGTTTTACCAAGCTGGTGGGGGCACATAGTTTCGTCCACCCATATAAGGAGACAAGGATCCACCTTTTTCACCTACGCCTTCTTCCTCCTTTGCTTATCCATTTTCGCTCACTCGAGCTCCAGCGCCCAAGTCCGCACACCCCACCTCTACCTTCTCCAGCCATGTCCGGAGTGGGAGGCAAGTGGATGGTCTCCTCCGTCACGGAGGGACACATCAAGAAGCTGAGGAAAGCCGGATACTTGTCTAATGACATCGCGCACGGGCTCCCAGACGAGGGGCAGCTTATCCCCACCCCCAGGCCCCATGAGAGGGTGGTGTTCCTCACCCATTTCCTCCGTGGACTAGGCTTCCCACTCCACCCATTTGTCCGGGGGCTCATGTTCTACTACGGCCTGGATTTCCACGATCTGGCCCCGAACTTCATCCTCAACATCTCGGCGTTTATCGTCGTGTGCGAGGCTTTCCTTCGTATCAAGCCCCACTTCGGCTTATGGCTGAAGACCTTCAACGTCAAACCGAAGGTGGTGCGCAGCCAGCAAGCGGAGTGCGGAGGCGCCATGGTGGGCAAGATGCCCAACGTTATATGGCTCGAGGGCTCCTTCGTGGAAACCATTAAGGGGTGGCAATCGGGGTGGTTCTACATCACCGAGCCTCGTGACCCTGAATGGGTAGCGGCCCCCGAATTCCGATCTGGCATCCCCATACGGCTCACCTCCTGGCAAGAGAAGGGCCTGTCGTGGGGTAATTCGGGAGAGCTGACCGGAGTCCAAACATGCGTCCAAAACTTGGTGGACAAGAAGGTTAAACTTGTCAACGTAGTCTAGGTCATGCTCATCCGCCGGATCCTCTCGTGCCAACGACAGGCTTTTAACTTGTGGGAGTTCGACCCGGCCCAGCACCAAATTCTGACCAGGCTCTTTGACACAACGCACGAGGATGCCTGGAAGGTGCTATTCAAGGCTGCCGAGGTTCCCCCTCCCATTACCGAGGATCGCAGATTCTGCGCGAAGCGCCAAGCCAGCATAGTAAGCTTTTTTTACCCTTTACGGGATACTTGTTTTTCATAGTTTGACTCTATGCGGGATCAAAGCTCATGTTCCTTTGACAAGACTGGCAGAAGAAGACCGGACAGATCGACTGTCCGGCTCCTTTGCCCGAAGGCCCAGCAGATGCCCGCTTGGCGAAGCTGCTGGTCCCGGCACCATACGTGGTGCCGGAGAAGAAGGCCAAGAAGAAAGCCGCGGGAACCCGGAAGAGCTCCCGGCGCCCGGTGGAGCCGGACTCGTCGTCTGATGACTCCAAGGCGCACTCCTCCCACGAAAACGAGGAGGAGGAAAGAGAGGTTTCTTCTGCAGCAGGGAAGAAAAGAAAAGGAAAGCCGCCTAACCGGGAGGCCGGAGGGTCAAGAAGGAAGAACCTTCCCGGATTACTCCACCAACGCCGCCGACAATGAGGAGGAGCTTCCGCCCGAGGCCAAGCCCCCGGAGAAGTGATAAGTGTTCTGACACGGAGAGATTCATAGTGTTCTTTTATTGCACAGCTTTCCTCGACGCGGATATAATCATGCAGTCCGCCCAAGGCCCGGCTCGGCGCCGCCGAAGCGGCTCCTCGGATTCGCCGGATGTGAATTCGCTTCCGACCGCTACCTCCCTTGCCCTACGGACAATGCCGAGGTGGAGCCCCAAAGAGTCCAAGCCAGGAGGAGGTGGTCCCAGAGCGCCGCAAGGCGACCTCCCGACTCAGTGCAAAGGGACAAAACCCCAAGGGCTCCAAGTCGGCCCGGGCGGACACCGCACCGAACCTTCAACGGTTCGAGTCCGCAGCGGCCCCTAGTAAGAAGGGCAAGCCTCGACACCGGTGACCTCCGTCCCAACTGGAGGCACTGGATAATTTGCTGGAGGTGCTTAACGGCGCCTCCATCAACGAGGAGCACCGCACTATTATGAGTGCGGTGATCCAGAAGGTTCAGTCCGCCAAGAGCGGGCTGACTGAAGCATGTGCCAGCCTTCTAACAGGCTTTGAGGTATGTATTTAAGATATGTAAAAATATTACCGCATAGACAGTAGCCCCAAATGCTCAGTTTGGTGTTCGGAAAGAAAAGCCGAACTGAGGATCTAAAAGATATACGCAGGAGTCTAATATAAGTATGTCAATATGGGAATGCAGGTTGCGCTGCTGACCTCTGTCGCACTGACTACGGAGGTCGATGCATTGAAGCAGAGCCTCGATCAGTCCAAGAACGAGCTCGGTCTTGCCAAGAAGCAGCTCGAGGACAAGGAAGGTAAGTAATACCTAATGTAAGTATATAAAAAAGATGTGGTTGCAAAAAATGACAGGACCAACGTGAGTATTACAGGGGCCACAACCCAGGTGGCAACCCTGAAGAACGCGCTGTCCAAGGCCGAAGACAATGCGGCCGTGGAGCGCATCGAGCGAGAAAAGCAGGAGGCGCGGGTGGCGGAGGTGCAGCAAGAGCTCCAGGCTCTCGTGAAAAAACACAAGAGTTTGGAGCTTGACTCAAATACTCGAGAGTTCGAGCTCGCCTCGGCCCTTGAGAGCGCCAAATCTACCAAGGCCGAAGCCCAAAAAGCCCTCCAGGGAATTGAGGCGATGAAGAGGATAGCGGCGGGTAAGGCATTCTTTATGCAAAGCAAGCACGTGAAAGTGAATTACTTGTTACTTACCCGAGTCCGGAGCTCTCCAGGAGCATTCGTAGATCTGCCCCTTGATGTGTCCGACGCTGCCGCATACTACCGGGCCGAGGAGGGAGCTCGACGGAGAAGGTGTTCGGTCTCGATATCTTTGGTCGGACACCGGTGCCCTTGAGCGACCAGCTGAAGCAACTGGTCGAGCTCCATAAGGTGGCGAACAGGCCATGAAGGTCCTTATAGTCCGGCTATGGCACAGGAGGTCATGCCTAGGAGCTACTTTGGGCTGGTGAGGCGGTGGCGGATGCTGTCCACGCCTTGAAGTCATCAAGCGCTCCGTATGCATTGAAGGCGCCGGAGGGTCTTGCCGTGTTAAAGTACACTGGGCAAGATGGATGCTGAGAAGCTAGTGACGATGGGCCACCGGAGGGCAAGGAGCATCGCAAGCCCGAGATGTATTATGAGGGCGTCTGAAGGTGCCATTTATGGCGGATGAATGTTCCAAGGATGTAATTTTTGAGTAAACTCGCTCGTGTTATCATGTGCGCTGAAAACTTGTTCATATGCGCTAAGCAACGCTTTTTGAATTTAAAATATTACCTTCTGTGCGGCCGTTTATTAAATCTGAGAGATGGCGACTCGTCGGCTTCTGCCCCCATGCCATGAGTGTTGGGGTGTTCGGGATAAACCTGAGCGCTCTTGTTCCCATTCTTGGGTCCTTCGAGGGAGGCGCTCAGCACAACGAACAAGGCAATCGGACTATAATGCTTTATCACTCTCACTTAGCCATAGAATTCTATAATTTTAAATTTCGGTGAAGCCCCTAGTATTCGGAAGACCGAGTTTGGGGCGCTATCCACGCCTAGGCCAGACAAAGCCGACTCCTCGCTCTAAGCGGCATAAGTCTTTAGGGACTCGAAACCTCTCGAACAGCGACTAGCTCTCGCCCTATCATGACGGTCAGTTTTAGCTTTCTCTACTGAGGTGCTGAACCCAGCTCAACTGGGGCACAAACGCTGTAGTTCTCCTAGCGCTACCTTAGCCGATATAACGGAACTTAAGGTACCAAAACATAGGAGCCGGGCAAACCCAACTATTGGCCCAAGACATGATTCGGAGTTGATGCATATAATGCTATAAGTTCGGGGTGCCGCACTTGTTAAAGTGTTCGGACTTCTCACGCCGTATTATGGGGTACTTGAGCCCCTGGCGTATTTGGCCGTACCAAAGTGTATGGGTGCTAAATGTCATAACTGAACATATGTATTGAAAAAGAAATAAATAGAAAATGCAATAATGAGCTGAAGCTGAGCATTGTTTATTAAAAGGCTGCTGTGAAAGCAGAACGATACAAATAGTGCGATAAGCAAGAGATGGGACTATTTGACATGTCCTCCTCCAGGGGCAAGCTGCGAGACGGTATGTAAGACAGGTATTTAGCTCGTTATAGAGACCACCGGACATTCGACGAGCTTTCTGCCTCCCTGGCTGTTGCATCGTGTGTTCGGCGATTGTACTGCCGGACAGGCCTTCCGGAGAGTGGAGTCCTGAAAGTAAGAAAAAAGAATGACAAAATCGGGAGCCCCTAGTGCGGTTGAGCCGCATTTTGGGCATGCCGTGGTCGTGCCCCTCCCCCTATGCCCATGGTATTTCTAGAGCGTAATTATGTACGCGTAGTACTGGTTTCGCAATTTTGCGAGGGCTGGGTTTGGGCCGCATTACTACGCTTTGCTCGGGCGATGCCGGAGGTCTTGTTGTAGGTTACTCCGGCGCGCTTGACGGTGTCTCGGCGCTTAATAGCGGACTGGAGAATTTCCTTGAGAGGCTACTTTGTACTTCCGCCATGAGGGTTGCCGTATGCTCCTCCGTTCGGAGAGAGCGTTCGTGTTTCCATTGACCGTAATGACTCCTCGAGGGCCTCGCATCTTGAGTTTGAGGTATGCGTGGTCGGCACCGCATTGAACTTTGCAATGCGGTTCATCCGAGCAATCGCGTGATTGCCATCAAGGAACGGGACTATGTCAAGATTAACTCCTCGCTCGAAATTATCCGGGATCCGAAGACCACCTCAAGTGTAATCGAGCATGTACAGTTGGCCTCTACACCTGGTATGACGCCTTTAAAGGTCGTCTTTGTGGGTTTAATCCTTGAGGATCTATGCCCATTTTTGCATCAGATCCCGATAAAGCAGGTTCAGGCTGCTGCCGCCGTCCATAAGGACTCTAGTGAGGTGAAATCCGTCAATGATTGGGTCTAGAACCAATGCGGTGAATCCGCCATGGCGGATGCTAGTGGGGTGGTCCCTTCAATCAAAAGTGATCGGGCAGGAGGACCACGGGTTGAACTTTGGGGCGACTGGCTCCAACGCATATCGCCCTTTAGTGCACGCCGCTCCCTTTTGGGTATGTGGGTTGCGTATATCATGTTCACCGTCCGCACTTGTGGGGGGAAGCCCTTCTGTCCCCTATTGTTCGGCGGCCGGGGCTCCTCCTCGTCATCGCTATGCAGCCCCTTGTCTCTGTTTTGAACACCCAACAATCCTGTTGGTGTGATTGGCTGGTTTTTGGGGTGCCGTGTACCGCACGATCGATCGAGTATTCGGTCCAAACTGGACGGGCCGGAGTATTTCTTTTAAATGGCTTTTTCCACGACGGGTTTAGAGCCTCACGAATCGGCATTAACTGCCAGATCCTCAAGATTGTCGCCGTTAATGCGGCGCTTGTGCTTGTTGCGACGCGACCTGCCATTGCTGTCCTTGGTGTCCGAATTACCGGGCTCTTGGTCATGTTATTACTACGAGCTAGCCAGTTGTCTTCTCCCACGCAAAAGCGGGTCATGAGTGTTGTGAGGGCTGCCATGGATTTCGGCTTTTCCTGTCCTAGGTGCCGGGCAAGCCACTCATCACGGATGTTATGTTTGAAGGCTGCGAGGGCCTCTTCGTCCGGACAGTCGACTATTTGATTTTTCTTGGTTAGGAACCGTGTCCAGAATTGTCTGGCCGATTCCTCTGGCTGCTGAATTATGTGGCTTAGGTCATCGGCGTCTGGTGGTCGCACATAGGTGCCCTGGAAATTGTCGAGGAATGCGGCTTCCAGGTCCTCCCAACAACCAATTGACTCTGCTGGCAAGCTTTTAAGCCAATGCCGAGCTGGTCCTTTAAGCTTGAGTGGGAGGTATTTGATGGCGTGTAGATCATCACCACGGGCCATGTGGATATGAAGGAGATAATCCTCGATCCATACCGCAGGATCTGTTGTGCCATCGTATGATTCGATGTTTACGGGTTTGAAACCTTCGGGGATTTGATAATCCATTACTTCATCTGTGAAGCATAGTGGGTGTCTGGCGCCTCATCTTGGGCTATATCACGACGTAGCTCAAATGAGCTTTGTCTACTGTGT
Source organism: Aegilops longissima (assembly GCA_021605205.1). NCBI lineage: Eukaryota > Viridiplantae > Streptophyta > Magnoliopsida > Poales > Poaceae > Aegilops > Aegilops longissima. The sequence goes on along the minus strand of CM038682.1, from coordinate 519,444,891 downwards.
TTGGCCCGGCCGGATTTGCCATATCCGGCATGATGGTTATCATCACGTGTCATGGGGCGCCCATGCGATCCGTAGATCGATCTTGTTTGCCTTGCCTTGTCCTCCAATATATCTCGCAGGTCTGGCGCATTTCCCCGTGCCTTGGTATTTTTTGAGCGACGCCGGGGAGCGGCTTGAGTGGAGGGCCGAGAGGCTCTCTCGTCATGCCACGAGGTGGCGGTCGGCCGCATCGTCTTGCTGGTGATGTAGGTTTAGGTGCTTCCTCCTCTAATCGGGGTAGCAGCCTGCGCTTTGGGTAGCTCTTGGAGGCGTTCGAGTTCAGATACTCTTGACGCAAGGACTTCATCCATCTGTCGGCTAGCGAGTCTTGGTCAGCTCTAAGCTGTTGCTGTTTTTCTTGAGGCTGATCGCCGTGGCCATAAGCCTGCGTTTGAAACGCTCTTGTTCGACGGGATCCTCAGGCACGACAAATTCGTCGTTGTTGAGGCTTGCCTCTTCTTTGGAGGGAGGCATGTAATTATCGTCCTCTACCTCTCTGTCTGTCGCTCTCTCATGAGGGCTGGCTTCTCCATCCTCCTGTGTTGAATCCTACTGGAGGGGGTTGTCTTCGGCACTGTCCGAGGTGTTATTATCTCCCGTGCCGGAATCGCGTTTTTGCTTTGGCGGGATTTAGAGCGGCGCCGCTGACGCCGGCGCTTAGGCTGATTCTTGGAGGGGCCATCCTCCGTTGTTCCATCGCCCTTCCCTTCTTTTGGGGCGTTGAACAGATCCTGTGGTATGTTCCCTTGGAACGGGACCCCCTACCCGAGATCCGCCGGTTTTGACACCGACAGGGGGGTTTGGATGAACAGTGAGCGGTGGCGTTGCCTCCGGATGAACAGGACACCGTGGTGTGGTGGAGGGCTGGATGAACAATAGACGGTGGAGGGGTGCCCGTGGAGGGGTGGTTGAACAGGACCCCGTGGTGTGGAGGGCTGGATGAACAGTAGACGATGGAGGGGTGCCCGTTGAGGGGTGGTTGAACAGGACCCCGTGGTGTGGAGGGTGGATGAGCAGTAGATGGTGGAGGGTGGTTGAGCAAGAGGCGGTGGAGTAAGCGGGTGGAGGCTGGATGAACATGAGCCCGTGGAGGCTGGAGGAGGTCGACGGTGGAGATGAATAGTATCCCGTGGAGTCCCGTTTTGCGGTACGCCACACCCCTCCCGATGAACAGGACCCCCGTTTCGACTGTAGCGCTCCAACACAAGTCCGTTTCATCCGTTTTGCGGTGCCCACACCCCTCCTGATCAACAGGACCCCCGTTTCGACCGTAGGAGGTCCGTTTCGTCCGTTTTGTGGTATGCCACACCCCTACCGATCAACAGGACCCCCGTTTCGCCCGTAGGAGGTCCGTTTCCTCCGTTTTGCGGTACGCCACACCCCTCCCGATCAACAGGACCGCGTTCCGAACGTAGGAGGTCTGTTTCCTCCATTGTGCGGTACGTCAGGCCTCGTTTCCATCGCCTGTTCCGTCCAAGCCCTCCCGATGAACACGACCACGCATTCCGTTCCGACCCAGCCGGTTGGCTCCCCATGAACACGACGACGATGTTTCTCCGTTCCGACCCAGCCATGTACGTGTCTGCGCGAGTAAGCGTTGAGACCCGCCGTATGTACACATACGTGGCCGTATTTTCTTTCTTGCACCCTGGCCGCTGTACATACGTGTACATGCTACGTGCGCGCCTCTACAAAGACCAGTATATATGTACGTACATGTTCGCGACTAGAATGACAACGCTATGTACGCTTCGACCAGGTGGGTCCCGACTGTCAGGCACTTCCTTGCCTACGAAGATATAGCTGGTGGGTCCCAACAGTCAGGGTGCGAATCGTTTGTTTTTTTTTTTGCCCGGACGCACTTCCTTGCGTGCGAAGATGTAGTTGGTGGGTCCCAGCAGTCAGGGGGTAACGTTTTTTTCGTGAAATATGGTGGCCCGTCCGGTGGGTCCCTGCTGTCACGTGGAGGAATAATTATTTTGCGCGTAATAATGAGGCACTTCCTTGTGGCCGCCGTGGACCCAGCTGTCAGCCTCTCCACGCACAACACTCTTCCGATGGAAGTCGGTCGTTGACCACATTGACCACGCCGCACCGAGAGCACCACGGCGGTGGACGACGGCGAGGCCTAGGAAGGGGACGACGCGGAGCCGGGGAAGACGTAGCAGTGGATGCCCACGCGAAGAGGAGTACGAGGGTGAGGCTGCCGTCGCCGCAGAATAACAGGGGGTGTGGGTGAGTAGAGGGATGGCCTGGCCAGCGGTGGGAGTAGTAGGGGGCGGTGAGGCCTCCGCCGCATCGCAGCCGGCCACGGGAGGCAGGAGCACGAGGCACGACCGGCGCTGGTTTGGGCGGCTGAGCAAGAAGACCAGAGGTTGAAGAAGCACTACGGCCGTTGGATGGACATCGTACGGTCACTGGAGCTAGAATCATGCATATTGACTAAGTTGACAAAGCCCTCCATCCCCGTCAACTTAGTAGGCCCACAAGTCAGCCTGCCACTATACTGGGTCCCTGCTAACAGGCGGAGTATTCATTTTTTTTGTGCGTAATAAGGAGGCACTTCCTTGTGTGCGAAGATAGCTGGTGGGTCCGACATGTCAGTGGGGGGCACGTTTTTTTCGGGAAATACAGAGGCCCTTCCGGTGGGTCCCAGATGTAAGGTGGAGGAATAATTATTTTGCGCGTAATAAGGAGGCACTTCCTTGCTGCGACCGTGGACCCAGCTGTCAGCCTCGCCACGTACAGTCCACGTCCGATGGAAGTCGTTCCTTGACCACGTTCACCACGCCGCGCCGAGAGCACCAGCGGTGGACGACGGTGAGGCCTAGGAAGGGAACGACACGGAGGCAGGGAAGACTCGGCAGTTGTTTCCCACGCGGAGGGGAATCGATGTCACGAGGTTTCTTCGTTCTGTCTCGCCCTCGCCAGAGAATAACAGCAGGTGTGGGTGAGTAGAGGGATGGCTAGGCCAGCGATGGGAGTACGGTTGGGCGGTGAGGCCTGCGCGACAGCACAGCCGGCCGCGGGGAGGAGGGAGCACGCAGTCCCGCCAGCGCTTGTTTGAGCGGCTGGAGCAGGAAGAGCAGAGATTGAAGAAGCACGACGGTCGTTGGATGGACATCGTACGGTCACTGGAGCTAGAATCGTTCATATTGACTAAGTTGACAAAGCCCTCAGTCCCCGTCAACTTAGTAGGCCCACAAGTCAGCCTCCCACCATGGTGGGTTCCAGCTAGCAGGGGGAGTATTCATTTTTTTGTGGTAATAAGGAGGCACTTTCGGTGGGTCCGAGCTGACAGCGGGGGGGACGTTTTTTTCGCAAAATACGGTGGTCCGTCCGGCGGGTCCCAGTAGTCAGGGGCAAATGTTTTTTTCACGAAATACGGTGGCCCGTCCGGTGGGTCACAGCAGTAAGGGGGGAAACGTTTTTTCCGCGAAATACTGGTGGCCCGTCCGGTGGGTCCCTGCTGTCAGGTGGAGGAATAATTATTTTGCGCGTAATAAGGAGTCACTTCCTTGCGGCTGCCGTGGACCCAGCTGTCAGCCTCTCCATGTATAGTACTCTTCTGATGGAAGTCGGTCGTTGACCACATTGACCACGCCGCGCCGAGAGCACCAGGGCGGTGGACGACGGCGAGGCCTACGAAGGGAACGACACGGAGCCGGCGAAGACACAACAGTGGCTGCCCACGTGGTGGAGAGTACGAGGGTTGACTGGTTCGGCTGTCGTCGCCGGAAAATAACAGGAGGTGTGAGTGAGTAGAGGGATAGACAGGCCAGGGATGCGAGTATGATGGGGCCGTGAGGCCTGCCCGGCAGCACTGCCGGCCATGGGAGGCGGGAGCAGGCGGTTCCGACGGCGCTAGTTTGGGCGGTTGGGGCAGGAAGATCAGAGACTGAAGAAGCACGATTGTCGTTAGATTGACATATAACGGTCTGACGCTGGTAGAGTCGATTGTTGACTAAGTTTCTTTTTTAAGAAACCTTGTGTAGGCCCACAAGTCAGCCTCCAAATCTGTGGCAGATAACATAAAGCCCATTTGCTATTTTTTATAATTTGCAGACCATTTGCTATTTTTTATAATTTGCAGCCCATTTGCTAATTCTTAAGTAATTTATTATAGCCCATTTTCTGCCCAGGACAACGGTCAAAAAGTTCAACCTTATTTTGCATATTTCGGTGGAGTCCAAGCTGTTGTAATCCCGAAATGATAAACATTTTTAAGAACTTATTGATTTACCAAAAAAACGTTTTGTTTTTGTAAGCAAATAAGACGTGGGACAATTGAGTTGGTTTAAGGGAAAACCCGTGGTATAAAAATCAGCGCTGGGTAGGAAAAACAACAAAAATAAGGATGTAAATATGAAAAGGGAATTTTATGTGTTTTCAATATAATGATACGTGTATATGAACTAGTAAAACTATAGGTAGAGATTAGAAAACGGATGCAGGACATGCGTTTCAAGAGGAAAATAGAACTAGGTTGTGTGTTTGATTCAGTAAAAAAACTGCCTGCGGATGTTGGCGGGCCAGAGGCCAGTAGATACCTGCTGGATCTTTGTGCCCCGTTGTCGTCATGGGTTGGGCCTGTTAAAAACAAAACCAACCCTGGGCAGTCTACAGCCCAGTTGAAACTTGCTCGACCTCAAAAAACAATATACATGCTCAATAAACGAGAGAATTGTGCAAGCACAGACTGATAACTGGGATGCAACACGGATATTGTTTTTTATTGTGATAATAAGTGAATGCACTTGTTTCGGAAAAAGCTGCTGAACTGGGAATTCGAACGACGGGTGCTTATGCTACCCATCAAATAAAAATCAGGTGCCTAAGAATTCGTTTCGAAACAAATGATTCAGCTTTATATCCACGTCGACCCTCGGCATGATGGTTGGAAGCAAATGCAAGTTCATACTAAAAGATTGTTAACAACAATACCAACTTGCGGACGACAACATAGTACAACTACCAATACCAAACTAACTTATAATCTTTTTACTCCTGGCCCTAGTGTTCGTCTGGTAGAAAATCTTGCACGGGACCAGCTCCAGCTCCTTCTCTTGCTCCAGGTCCCCGAGGTGGTACTGGTGCATCACCCAGTTGGTCCTCTGCTGGTCGAAGTTCTTGTTGGTGTGCAGCACCAGAACCTTTTTTGCTGCCCGCCTGCTGCCGTTGACCATCACCGCAAGGTATTGCCGGTCTTGTGCCACATTGCGTGCATGCCGCACTCCATCAGATCTTGCGATGCGTCCGTGCCCCTTTGAACGCCCTAGAATTGCGCCGGAAGAAATGCTTCCTTAGGCCACTCAAGGTGATACCCGTAGTATTGTGGAATACAAGTTTTAGTGTACCTAGTTGGCATTTTCATAACATCTTTGGCATGTTGCGCCACTTGTTTCACTTTTTATTAACTGTCAAATTGTAATTGCTTCACCAGGTCTGCGTCTAAAAAAAAAAATAGAGCTATAAAGAAAGGAATATGTTTGTGCAAGTAGACGGCCGATCGTGTCTTACCCGAAGTTTCTCGGGTTGGGTGTAGCATATGTCGTGCTCGCTGTCGATGGTTGGTATGAACAAATCAATGAGAGACTGAAATCTCGTTGTCAAGACTCACTTTGGCCTCAAGGTGCTCGATCAGCTCTGATCTGTGGGATCGAACTTGACGCCAGCCGGCAGCACCGGCCAATCCTTCTTCGACTTGCATCGGTAATTCCAGTTATATGGTACTCAATGTATGATCAATCGACTGTTTTATGTGAATGATGAAAGATTTTGACAGATAAGTGGTACTCCAAATCTGAAGTCCAGAATACCCGAACACGCCGCAGGGATTCTTATGTCACCTCACACGCAGCGTGTTGTCACGTCAATTCAATGTGTGGACATGATGAATAATTTGACCGACGATACTAGTATCTGCTACTATACTACTTACTAGTCGATTTAGTGTCACAATTTATACATAGGTTTAACTAACAAGTACGCACTTGAAGCCTAATCGATATATATATATATATATATATATATATATATATATATATATATATATATATATATATATATATATATATATATATATATATATATATATATATATATGGCTTCGCACACATCTCCATCATCATTATCGAACACATCCTAAACAGGGAGTTAGGATGCACTTGATCCCAAGAAGGTATCTATCCTTCAAACCAGAGGAGTGCTTCAAACTAACAACAAAGACACAATATCCAACAAAGAGGGCCGTGCTAAAGCAGCAGAATACATGGCTCAGTCTAGATATCAGCATGAATCAAGTTGTGCATATTTGTTGTTGGCATGAACCACATCGCCGCATGTCGGGTTTGCAAAAGCCATCCATCGCATGGAAGCTTGATGCCTTTCACACACTGAAGATTATCTGCAACAAGCTGTGTCGATTTAATCTCTGGATATGGTGATTCATGAAACCCATGGTATGATGTGTAAACACAGCCCCCTCGCGAATGGAAGTTGCATAGCACAGCAATCATCACCGGCGATATGATCGATGATTGGTTGGATGATCGGATATTTGATCCCGAGGAACAAGGAGTGGTTGACGAGGCTGTAAACCCGCCTCCAGTTGAATATGCCTGGCCTAACGGAGCTGGGATCTTTCTCGAACACGAAGTAGCCATAGCCATCAATGTCACGAACGCCCCACGCATTGTACTGCATGTGGTTTGATGTAATGGTTTGGTCAATTTGGTAGGTGCGAATGAGCATCAAATGACTGCCGTCAACTAAACGAGTGATAAACCAGCACCCATCGGCTGGTATGATTCCAGGTCCTGGAATCATGAAGGCCAGCGCATTCGCATCTGCTGCAACAATTCAAATTGGGACCAAAAGGACAAAAATAAACAATCATGTTCAGAGTATGTGTGGAATTAAGATTATTATAACAGTGACACATATCATAGACAGAGAATTGCAATGTCGTGGTCATAATCATACCCCAAGTTAAAAAAATAAGCCAATGGCTTTCATATTCTAGCAACATGTCATGGTTCAAATATCATGTAACAATGAGAGGAAAACAGCTATGACAAATACCTACTCATATTCTACCATAGCACTTACTACTACTATTCTCATATCAACTCTAAGCAATAACATGCGTTGTTATAAAAATCTTGTAAACGAGAGTAACATATAGCAATCATGATGTTATGCTCATAATATGTATTCTAACAATCATTAGATGCCTATTTTCTCATATCAACTCTAACAATTGGTCGATGCATCGCTCGATGCAGAGGCCGGGAGAGACCCTTTCAAAAAAACTCTAACAATAACATGTGGTCATAAAATCTAGGAAATGAGAGGAACATATAGCAATGATGTGGTTATAGACATGCTATGCATTCTAAATTTGTAACAAATGAACAGCAATCGATTCATAAGGTAAAGATGAGATGAGATAGAACAATTACACGACGATAGATTCCACCAAATAGGTAGCCAATCGTAAGCGCCGACCACGTAAACGATGCCATCGTGCACTATAGCATCAGACAGAAATGTTTCCTCAACAAGATTGATGATGAGCCATAACCATGTATGGCGACTGAATTCCAGATAGACTAATCCCATGTTGAACAAGGCAATGAGCTTGTAATCCATGTAGTCTTATGATGGTGTGGGCACTTCGCTGATTACAACTTTCTGCAAGCAGAGGTCGAGCCAAAAGCTTGACGCGTCTCGTGCTTAGTAGGCAGGAGTGTCCGGCGGGCCGCGAGGCTCGATGGCGGCGGTATCCAACGATGGAAGGGTGATCTCTCGCTGGGTGTAGATATCCACGAGACGCCACGGACTACTAGTGTGGTGGATGAGCATGATCCAGTTGGCCTTCATGCCCGCCCAGTAGTGGCCGTGCATGAAGGACAGGTGGACGGGTAGTGGTAGCATGTCGAGGGGCACCACGGCAACCTCCGTACGATCGTCAAGTCGGTGTCTGGGACACCTGTGAGGATCGGGCATCAGCAAGCAGGGTGTCTTGAAAAGAGTCGGCCGGTTGCAGACGAGTAGACCGTACAAAGACACCGAGCATGCGGCCAGACGGACGGTGCTAAGTAGGTCCATACGACTACAGATCTGCTCCAAGAGAACATCGGGGAGGGAATTCCAATCGCGGCTCTGCGTGTCAGTCAGTTCTGCCATTGGGGTTTTCGGTGCCTCTGAGCCAGCGGGAAGTGGATTGGTGGCGAAGGAAGAAGCTTCTCCCGTGTGTGGCCGAGCAGTGAGCGGGGATATGGTACGCGAGCTACCAAGGAAGATGGCACGGCGGGCGAAGCAGCAGGAGCGGGGTAAATGGTGTGCGGCCGACGATGGGGAAGAGAGGAGGAAGAAGAAGAGAGGAGGAAGAAGAGTGGAAGACGGGGAAGAAAGTGCATTAAATCTCAATTCTACTAGTACTACTACCAGGATATAGGCATCGTCCTTCGGAGTAGAAATAGTTACACCGATGACATGTGGGTCTACCACAAGAGGGCCCATATGTTAGTTAATGGAGGACAGAGGTGCGTACGCGTATTTGCGGAAGCGTGCTCTACTGGCAAACATGATGGCAGTACTGGGTAAGGCTGATTTAGTAACACCAACACACTGGTTCAGCTTATTAATTACGTGTCCCATCTGCTGCACCATGTATTGTAACTTCACTGTGAAGACTAATTGAATAGTTCTCTCTGACCGAGGTGGGGAATAATCGATCGCGAGGACTTCCTTTCTACAAGATCCCTATGCCTCTCGCCACTTCACTCATTTTGCTCCGCACCTAGTCACTTGTTGAAATCTGTAGAAAGACAAATACTCCGTATTTGGGAACAGAGGGAGGCTTTTACTCCGTACTATTTGGGAACAGAGGGAGTATCACCATATGGAGGGAACAGAGGAAGCTTGAAATATGAACATGTCAATGGGAGGGAGTAAGCCCCATGCATGCATGCATGCATGCATGCAACATGCAACACTCACACGTACTCCACATGGACGCACGCAACACTCACGCACCCATGCGGCACACAGCACACGACGCAACACACACGCTCATGCTCAAGTGCTCAACCTACTCCCTACGTCCGTGAAAGACTGTACATTTAGAGATTTACACATTGACCAGGGTATAATTAACGCCCAAAAGTAGCAGACTTATGTGTGCATGCACCATTGAGATAAGAAGATTAAATGAAGGCCGTGCATGCTATAATTAAGGATAGACATGTAGCCTATACCTACAGCACAAGTTGGTGCATTAGTCAATCAATATCGATTTAGATTAAAGGCTAAATGCATTGAAGTGTAGATGTACATCATATACTACTACAACTTGTTTTATAGCCGATGTACACTCTTTGTTGGAAGACCGAGGAGGACACGCATGCACTCACATACACAGCCAGGCGGTTCGGGCGCAAGGGTTGGACTCGTGTCGCGCCTGCGTAAACTTTTGTTTAACTGATTTCTTTGCTCGCTAACCGATGTGGGACCCGAAACCAGGTGACAATTTAACCAGTCAACAAAGTTCCACGTCGACTATGTGGCCGGTCAGTAGGGTGCAATACGATGCTCTACGATGAGCTAGTGATCGTATAATCGACGCAAAACTATATATAGTGACCATAAAGAGCGTATTGTTACATATGTTGACCGCCAGTGTATTTTTCTCGTTTCAAATTAAGCCATGTTAATCGGAAAGGACGACTATGGATTACTACTAGTACTAGTACTGCTTTGATGTGTCCCGTCAACTCACCGAACGAGGAGAAGCTTGCTTACTACGCCTCCTCGCCCACGCCGTGGTGGTTCAGGACGAGGAGAGGGTTTTGACTACAGCGCCTCTCCCTCTCCTCTCCTCGCCCTCTCCCTCGCGGTGGACGTGCAGCAGTTCAATCGGTGTCGATTACCGTAGCATATTGTACTTTGTAGTATCATCATTGTTGGACCTTCCAAGAGGCGAAGAGCCAAGTGCAAGGTTCACACGAGTACGAACTGTTGAACCTCCCAAGAGGCAAAGAGCCAAGCGCAAGGTTTTATAGGAGTTGTCGCCCTAGTAGGAGTGTACTACAACTATAGCGAACGATGCTACAGTATGATGCCTCCACGCCACGTATATCCAAAGCAAGCCACCTTTTTTCTCAAAGAGCGTGTTGGAGCCCGTGCAACAACCACACAAGTTGCACGTACACATAACACATTTACTAGTAATAAATTCTAAAGGACAAATGCCAGATGCCACACAAGTTCATCTCCAATTCATGTGATAATTTTGTGCACGACTAGTCTACATATATTCACAGCGCTACCATTCACAATTACCATACTCCACTTACACGCTATAGATGGGCTACATGTCCTCCTCCGTGTTCCATCCCTGTGTGTTCTTCATGGATGGCACGATCCATAGCGGTGGGCAACGGAATCATTGTTGCAGCTTTCTAGTCCGGTTCCACACAATGGAGACTCATCCAAGCTGAAGCGGCATAAATCAGGGATATCGTGTCCCAAGCATGTCGCTCATCCGCGGTGCGCATCAAGACACAACCATGCTTCATGAACGGCAGGCCTTCTGTGTCGTGCACGGAAGGTGGCATCCGCTTCACAATGGGGTAGTTGTCCCCGATGAAAAGCAAGTACTCTCCAAGAGTGTTCCTCGGCACCCACGTAGCATCACAGGGTTCGAACTCGGCGCTTTCATCCGGTACACGCGCATCCCAGATCTGGACACATGGTGACGCATATAGTCAAGGTCCATGCATAATAATGTTGTGCTCAAATATGGCGGTCAGAATACTTGTGCAGCAAATAGTACTACTCCGTATAGAGGAAGTAAAATAACCGCTTATTATATATAGCCACTCTTGGCTACATGGATGAGATAGTAAGACATGGAAAACAAAAATGGTGGCAGCTAGTGGGTTCAAGTCTTCAAGGGCCTAGCTAGCTATACGTGTCCTCCAAGGTAAAAAGTACTCCTACTAGTACTACTAAGTATACTACTAGTACAACAATGAAAGAGAAGGCGAGAGGGTTAAAAAATGGAATACCTGGGTAGATGGTGACGGTCCGATCGTGGTAGATTGTGTGACCATGTTGCACATCAGTGGTACCATGGGTAACGATCGCTAAGATAGTTGATCCCAATGCCAAAGTCAGCTACAAGGTTCCGTGTTAGACCGAATCGCGGATGCAAATGCACATCCAGATCGGCGATCTTATTTTGATCGGGGATGACCGGTCCTCGCAAAATAATGGAGTACCGTTAGGGATGCAAATGATGGTTTGTGCATTCCGCTTGTAATCTCCAGATCGTGAGGATGGCAACCAGATGAAACAAGTCCCTTGGCTTGTCACCGCGAAGATGCGGCCTAGATGGCGCGGCGCCTTCGAACGTAGTAGGGTACAAATCTGCGCCGCCAACATGCGCCACCTCTGCCATTCTCGCCTCTTGCATTGATGGCAATCCTTATGTCGAACACCGCGATGAGATAGTAATCGCCGAGCAGCTGCCGCTTTGTCGGCGGGTCCGCAATTGCTATCTTCTTCAATCTCATGTAGGCATCATCATACGATTCAAGCCCAGCCATCCGGAAGGCCGATCCCAATGGTGGAGAAGGGTCACCGAATGGCCGCACTGCTGTGGATGTTGTGCAAAATGATGGTGGTATCCGCCGAGGTATGCAAGACAATCTTTGTTGGCACCGACCTGCACCTATATATAAGACGGTGGGCAGCGGAGAAATTACGGATGGAAATGGAATAACTAAGTACTACATGATCAAACTCCATTACTGACCTGCTCATCGGACAAAATCCGACTACCTCTCAATGTCGGCAACTCTAGCGGAGTCAACGTGCAACCATGGCCAGGGAGCGGTGGACTGTTTGAAGGATTGTCCCATAGAAGAACCTTCTCCTCGAGGATGCATGGAAGACCAACAAGCATGGCCTTTTCCCAAGCCTGTTTAAGCAGCGTCTTGAAAAAGTTGGTGCAGGAAGCACCGAGTCTTGCGGCGGTGAGGACGTCGGAGCGGCATGCGATTTCTCCAAGAGGATCATCGTCCAAGGTCTCCCAGCCCCGACGAGGAGGAGAACCGCCTGGCGAATCCATGGAGCAGCGACGAACTGCCTTCTCTTCGGGGAGGAATCAAGCGAGGAGGAGATAAGAGCGTAGTAACTGCAGGCCTCGCCCTTCCAACTATAGATCGCTCTCAGCAAGGGGTGAGGCTATTATTTACTACTAAGTACTAGCATTATGGAACGTTATGGGATTGCATTATACTGTAAATAATAGCACTAGTAAGAAATTTTTGGCACTAGGTAGTAGTTTTTGGCGTGGATTAAGAAATTTTGGGTATGTTTTTGCCATTTTTTGTACATGCCAACTAGTCTCAAAAAACGTCTTACATTATGTGACGGAGGAGTACGTACTCGTACTGTAGCAGTACTAGTACTACTTTTCTCAACTAGTAGTGCGATGTACTGTACTTCTAGTCCAGTCTACTAGTAGTATAGTGCACTAGTTTTGGACTCTTGAATCTCAGGGCCAAGGGCTACAGTTGGAAATGGAGGGTACTACTGTTCTCTAGAACCATCGCTGTACTACCAATGCTGGGAAAGTACACCTGCGTAGTGGCCTAGTGGGTACTCTCGGTGCTCTATTCAGCTGCTCCTCTCACGTAGCTGGCCTACTCAGTCGCTCCTCTCACGCACACACTAGCAGCCTATTTATCAGCGACGGTTATTTGCAAGGCGTAACATTTGAGTTATTTGATACAGCGAGACTAGGCTTTTCGCTTCCATTTGTGGAGGTGTAATGGATCTCGTCGAACTTTGTTAGTAGTTCCTTCTTTATGAATGAGATGAAGCAAAGCTTTTGCCTCCGTTTCAAAAAAAACACGTCAAGAGGAATTTCTTTTATAGTAGAGCCGATAATGGAGTGAAGTCCATGCGTGCAACGCCACAAGCTACAGAGTAGTAGTAGAGCACTTTACATACAGAGCCATATTGCACAGTTCCCAATGCCCCGCCAGCTTTTCCTCCTCGGGCTTAATTGGGAGGCGCTTAGTTTAAATATGCTACTAGTTGATGAGGAAGCTGCAAGCGAGGTGCGGCTAGGGCGAGCACGCGAGCCACGGGATCCTGGGAAGGAAAACCCGCTCACGTGGCTAGGCTGTCCAAAGGCACCCAGATTGTGGGGCCGCACGTCCGCTTGACTTCAAAACTCAAACTACCCGTAAAATATTGGCTCGCAGCAAAGTGTAGTAGTACTATTTTTTTTAAAGGCCGCCGTGCGTTCGGCTGGGATCGAACCCAAAAAACGAGGTATACACTCCCGCGACCACTAGTAGTACTCGTTGGAGTACAACGCAACCTAGAATCGCCTTTTGTTGCTAGTAGTAGTACATTGTTCCTTACAAGAAACCCCTAATAATGCAAGAAACCACTAAAATGCCAAGAAAATACTACCACTTGCATACGTGGCAGAATTAAGATAAGACTACCTTATCAACCATTGTACATGCTCTTACCAACAAAATCCTCGAGTGACCTCCTACCTCCGCCCGTCCACCTAGTCATCCTCGCCATGGGACCCAGCTACCGCCACGGCAAAAGGCGGGTCAAAACCGCCGCGCGGTGCGGAGCCCATGTTGCGGCAGCCCGGATGCCAGCTCCGTCCGGCCATGGCCGCTTAGCTAGCCAAGATAGCTCCGCCCACCGCTTGTCCGCAAGGTTTGCTAGCTAGATTGGCACGGCAGCGCGACGGGTTGCTCGTGCGCGCCGCGCTAAGGCCAGCCATCTGGCTCGAGCGAAGGCCAGTCGGGTGGCTTGCTCGCTAGTGGGTCACGCCGGGCCAGCCTGCCAACCTGCAAGGGAGGCCAAGGCCGTCCGCCCGTCCGGCGGAGCGGCGGCCAACTCGCCATCACCGGCGCCACCGATTTAACACGCATCAAGATCTGTTTGAAGTAATGTTCAAGAAAATAATGATTTGAGGGGAATAACAGGATAGAAGGTCGATGTGGGTCCCTCGTGTCAACGGTCAAACAAAATTGTTGGTTTAAGCTGCCTCACAAGACGGACGTGTGGGCCAACCCAGTCATAAATGGGTTTAAACGAACCAAATCGGTAGGAGTACTAGGTAGTAGTTTTTGGCGTGGATTAAGAAATTTTGGGTATGTTTTTGCTATTTTTGTACAATAGATTCTTCCTAGGGCTGGTTGAAAGTGGTAGTTTTTGTTAAATACTCTACATATTGTAAGTAGGAGTGAAAGTTAAGCTTTGGAAGCCAATAAGCAAGGCTAGTTACATAGTGCATATGTGTACATGATTGAAAGTAAATATCAACCATGAGTGACTAATATCTTGATGGAAAACTCAAACTATGGAATACTAGGAAAAATGCATGGTTGGAAATACTAGCAATGTTCATGTCCGCTGTAACGGATCATAATTAGAATAATACTTATTCACAAACTTGGTACAAAACACCCTAATTTTGATATACATATGTCACTAGAGATATATTATGTTTCAATTAGAATATATTCCTTGGGCTGTTTTGGTGAGGTCGTGGAGGGATGTGGTTGGTTTTAAGATACTAATTATGGGTTTTTCTGCAAATTGGTAGACAAGTGGGATGTTGGTGAGAAAAGGCAACAACTTACCTCACAATCGTTAGATGTAGATCTAATGGTCGAAACGACGGATGGCGTACACCAACATCACCAACTTAGTCTTGTGTAGGAGTATTAGCAAGATCCGTGCATTGCACGGAACATCAAGATGCATTTTTTATAAAACACTTGTTGTGATTGACCTCATGGAGTAATCCCATGTGTAAAAACTAATGATATCTCGAGAAATATGAGATAAGGTGAAGAGGAGTGGGGTGGTGGTGGTTGGTGGTCGGACCGAGCGGAGGCATGGGATTGACGACGCCGGCAATGCCACCAGTGCTAGTTTGTTCTAGAGGCTTCCTTTCTTAATTGCTCAACAATGAGGTTTGTTGGAGATAAGGATGAACGAGGGAAGGCCTTGTCTCGCAAATGTGGAGAGGGTGCGGGTATCTTTTAGTTTAATTTCCATCCGCCGATATAGATCGGACGGTCTATATTGCAAGATGGCACACGTACCATCATCACCAACTCGGTTTTTTATAAGAGAAGAAATATAAGTATGGAGATACAAACGATTATCGATACTTGCTTCCGTAAACTAGCATCTACATTCTATTCAACGCCTCGGCATGTGGGGCCTTAGCACAATGACTTCTCGACTGTAAAACAAAGATTTTCCGTCGCCAACAAGGAGGGGGTGACGGCGCGCGCTTTTGGCTTGCTCTAGTCCTAGTAGTCATACTAGGTGGTCTAAGCACGTAGATTTTATTTTCACGCCTCATGTTCGCCATCGCCACGATTGTTGATGAATAGACGATAAGTTATTCACGGGGAAACCCTTGTTGAGCGTGTTTGCGAGAGAGAGAGAGACAGAAGTGCGTGTGTGATATGTTAGAGACTGAGGCAATGATAACAGATTCTTTGTGTCTATGTGTGTGGAGGATAGAGAGAGACATGTACATGGGGCTTTGTGTTGTGTAACGTGGAGACACATATACATAATTAGAGAGTGAGTGTGTGAGATACACATGCGACATGGGGAGAGATGAGGATCCAGATAAATGGGTGTTTGTGCGTGGTCTGTGTGTTTGTGCACGCGCTTGTGTGTGACAGGAGAGAGTGTATGTGGAGTAGAGAGACCACCGATGATGTAAACCTAGTATAAGGGAAGGGGAATGGTGTGACATGTGTAGTAGAGAGATAGCACGGTGCAAGGGGGAGCAGACTATTTGAAAGAGACATCGAGTGTGTGTGTGGGAGAGGGGTGTGAGAGCGAGAGAAAGAGAGAGCTAGAGAGAGAGAGAGAGAGAGAGAGAGAGAGAGAGAGAGAGAGAGAGAGAGAGAGAGAGAGAGAGAGAGAGAGAGAGAGAGAGAGAGAGAGAGAGGGGCGAGAGGGGTCGCTTGTGTCCATAAATGGCGATAGATAGGGAGACAATGTTGATGTTGTCCAAATTGGCCTATGAACGGAGACGCAAGGGAAGCGAAATCATCGTGTGTGTGATAGGGACTTCATGAGAGATCTAGAATAGATGGTGTAGAGAACAATGTGCTAAATCGAGAACGATTATACATTAGGGAGCTATGCAAAGAGTCACGACATATATGTATACAGGGGAAGGAGCTGGGGGGTCCGCATGTGGGGAGATAGAAAGAGGAGAGTGGTGCACAAGGAGACAAAGTGTGCTTGTTTGCAGTGGGGTGGTGTGTGAGGTGAGTGCGAGAACCACATAACTAGGGAGATAGACGCTTGGGGGCTTACGCTTTGTGTGTATGGGAAATATACACTCTACATAGTGCGTGTGCTTGGGTAAGAGAGATAGCGGGAGACCTAGAGAGTGAGGGAAGAGATGTGTGCATGCCCGAGAGACAAAGTGATAGAGACCTACGTTGGGGTCCAGACTTTACAAGAGAGAGGGGTGTTAATGTGCTCGTGTGTTGGTGTTTGGGGGAGAGGACGACTTCTCTATGTGTGTGTGTGTGTGGTGGTGGTGGGGGGGGGGGTTGACTTCAGATAAACAGAGAGGTGTCTATATTTGAGGGACTTTAGCGTAATTGAGATATTGTGCACTCATGGTTGATCAATTTGTTTCATAGTTTGTACTATGAGATAACGATACTTTTGAACATGCGTGATATACCTTGATGTACCAGAATTACAAACCTAAGATTGGAATTTTGGAATTCGACTCCATCATTAGCTTTTGTAATTCATTTAAACGGAGGTACATTTTTTAAGCCGGGATTTCGTGATTTCAAATTCATATATCAAACCTAAAGATATACACATACGGGCATGTTCAAACTTTATAATCATTCACTTTATTTATACACATACACATTTTTGCTTTTGTCATCATATTTAGGATAAACACATTTGGAATTTCATTTGAATTGGACCGTATGATGGTATTTGCTTGTAGTAGCTCAATAATCCATATTTGAATTGAATGGGCAATCTAAGTTTCGAGTTGGAGACATTGATTTTCAAAACTTGCACATTTTTTTGCGTGCAAAACAAACAAATTGTCAGCCATGATATCATAGTCGGCCGTACGAGAGTAGAATACTTATAATTTTAGGCGCCAAAAGCTTTCAAACTTCCCAATCACATCGAAATATCACGCGCCCGAAAGTTTAGCCCTGTGATATTCCTGTTTTACCCCTGCCACATGAACGGAAAAGGGCTGCTTTGGTAACTCCATTGTTTTCCCCTCTTTGCCCCCAACATTCTTCCCCGCAGAGCCCTCCTCCCTCCCCGACTTCCAACCACGGCAAGTCGCCGAATCTAGTCCTCCGCCGCAGCGGTGGACCTCACACCCCACCGGATCTACCTTCCGCACCTTGAAGCCCCAATCGCCAACTCACCACTTCACCGAGCCGCTTCAACGATCGGGCTTGTCCACCGCCTCCAGATCTCCTCGACCGCCATCATGGTCCACCACACCAGATCTGCTTAATCGGCGCCTCGCCCACCACAGCGTAGGCCCTTCATCGACTCCTCGTCCGCCTTCCTTCGCTGGCCCTTCATACAAGCCTCGTCTGCATGCAACAGATCCGCCACCGAAGCATCAGACAACGCGCTCACCAAGCCTTCGCCCATCGCAGACCGACCCGCTTCCACGGACGCCATATTCAACTCCACCGGCCATGCTTTACCGATGCCGCAGCCTCATCAGGTTATTTCGATTTCTACTCCTTCGGTTTTTTTCTTTATCATGCAACTGTTCACTTACCATAGATGAGCTTTCTTGTATGTCGACAGGCGCCGCAACCGTAGCACCGGAGCCGCTTCAGCGACGGCGACAGCCGGCCCAAACTCAACCGCAACACGAGCACCATCGACGATCCTTAGCTATCAAGTATGACAACGATACCCATACGCCGCCGAGAATTAGGTACTATTATCCAACGGCCGGCGCCTACATTCACTTTCCTAGCATAAGCACCGCACCTTTGAATTTCTTCAGGGCATCATTCAGTTTTTCATGAGACGCGTTATTCTGCTTGCACCTGTAGGGCCATACTTCTGGCAGTGAACATGTTACATGTGCTAAATTACATACCAAAGGCACATATAGTTAATATGCTTTAGTTTTGTTCTCGATGCCACCTGTTGGTTCCATCGATCGCTTAATGTTCTCTATGCTTAATTACACATCAGCAAACTAGCATGTGGTTCCGCTGCTTTTTGTTCGCTTTTACCCTACATTTTCTCGATGCTAGCTATTACATCACCGCTCCGAGCCTCTGCTCATTACTTGTTTATGTGTTCTTGATCTTCCCAAGTTGCATGACTAATTTGATGCTTCTATTAATTATGGAGCTACCAACCCCATCAAGCAAAATATTTGTTCTTTGGGGCTGGCACCTCTAACAAGCATAAAAATAGAGGGAAGCAGATATATTGTCATGTATGCACACACCCTTCTTTCATTAGTTTAGATGAACCATTGATGATCAATTCAGACCAGTGCATGCAATTAAAATTAGTTTTACCTAAATAGATGGTGCAGAATAAACTACAACAACTAGATTTGCAACCACGGATGTCGACGATATCTTCAAAGAACATTGCAACAGCAGCTAGGCTTCACAAAGAACATATGGTAAGCCAAAGGTGTTTTAGTACATGTGAAATGTAATGCGAGTGGGCTGCTTTCTTGGCTTGTGCTCTCAACGGTAATCCTACCAATTACAAATAGTCCAGCTTGTTCCGCTTTGTTGTATTGCTTGATTTGAATGCTTGTTTGTTGTTACGCTATACCTGAGTTGGTTAATATGTCAAGCAGTGCTCGCTGTACTAATGTAAAGAAATGCATGCTATTTCATTTGAGTCCTTAACTTTTCCTCTCAACTTCATCACAAGACTGTCTTCAAGTTTATATGAGGCCACACCGTTAAGTGCTTTCTCGATTATTTCAACTGCTTAGATGCCTTGGCAACTTAAATATAGCGCTTGTACACTCCCTTTCAACTAGGGATGTCAATCGGGTCCCATTTAATCCCGATTAAAGTCCACTAGTGGTATGATAGTTCAAAAGAGTTTTTGTTTTTGAGGAAAATGAACTAGGGAGGTAGCAAAACTAACTAGATGGGACTGTGGATGTCGCTTTTTTGCCACTTACATCCCTAGTTTCATCTTACCATTTTAATTTCTTTTCGGCTGATGCTGCTTGGAACCATTTAAATATAGTTTGCCATGCTCGCAATAATTCGTCCGTTGTTTACCATGTAAGCTTACTGCCTGGATCATACGATAACTATCTCTTACTTATGTCCAAATGAAACCTTTCGTGATGCCGCTCACACTAGGACACAATGTACAACCCCAAAATCCATTTGTGGAAGCAAAGCAATCATCCATGTTACCAGATGGTAGCAGTTCAGAGGCAACACCACCGGAGAGCAGTCTGATCACAGATATTATAGTTCTTGAGGCTCTACTAGAGGCAGAAAGAGATGGTGTGGCTGGCATGAATGAGGTAATCTTTGTCTTGAGGCTGGAAATTACGGAATTAGCGGCACACATTATGCAAGCAACCCAAGAATTGGAGGAAGTAAGAATGTTGCATTTGAAGACGGAGGAGGTCTCATTGTTTCGCTATCCGTCAAGGTAATCCCGGTTCTTCTTTAGATACCAGCTTGAAATTGTCATTAGATTATTGTACTTGCATGTTGTGTCATGTCTCTGAATGGATTATGTTGCAAGACCCCTATGTTTTCCATGTGTTGTAATGATCTGAATTTTTAGGCGAGGTAATCCTCAAGACTTGTATGATTGACATAAGGTGAACTGTTTTTCGTGTGAGCATATTGTATTGATGAAATAACTGTTTGAATCAGAGTGTATCCAACCTACTCAATTCAAGATCACGGCATTTCTAAATCATAATCATATATACAGGTGGAATAAATCTTTGTTGTGGTTTGGAAGAAATAAATAACAAAACGTATAATTATCTTTGGATATTCGTAATCGAATACAAATTGATTTGAATTTAGTTTGCTGTGTCCCGTGGCAATCGTGAATGCTAATTCTCCCAAGTTTTGAACGGCGGCTAAACACCCACTATAATTTGTGGGCTGCCCAAGCAAGTGTTTATGAGATGGAAATTACTGTCTCACCTCGACACTTGACATCCTTATCGACCGGAATTACACCGCTGTCGATAGGGCTAGACTAGTAACTTCAATCGACGTGACACGACGGCCTCTCGAGCCCATTCAGACACGGTGGGCGCCAAACGTATGCGGCAAAACACATTTGATTCAAGCTCATCCGAAAGACATGTGTCTCTTCCTCCATTTCCCCATTCATACACGGTGGGCGGCAAAACAAACTTTCCTCGTCCAAATCGATGTAGGCTAATATTTTAAATAGGGCAGATGTAACTTCCATCGACGTGACACAACCGCCTCACCCGTCAGCCCCGTTCATACAACGTGGCGCCAACCGTGGTGGCAAAACACCTCTCCTCGCCTCAAATAGTTACCGCAAATATTTGGGAGATGCCAGATTACAGTCCTATCCCCAACCGACGCGATGTCCGAATTTTAAACGGGGATAAGTTCATAACTTTCCCCATTTCAGAGAAGCGCCCCAAAGTTTCAGATCCCCTCCTCCATTTCCCCATTCATACACCGCCGGGCGGCACGACAACCTCCGATCGCGCCAGCCTCCTCCGTCTGCCACCCCATCCTCCACCTTGCCGGAGTTTCTACCGCCGTCCACCGCAAGAGATGGACGTCTCTCATCCACGGCGATGGACCAGATCCTTTCATCGCCTCCTCTCGCTTCATCGGCGCCGTTGTCCACCTTGCCGCTGCCGCCCCACGACCGCCTCGCCCACGGCAACATGATATATCCCCGACCCGTTGTCTGTCGCCTAAAGACTTCTTCCCGCCGCCGATAGCCATCGCACCGCAGCACACCTCAACGACAAGATAGGCCTACACGGCGCCGCAAGAGAGTTGTTACTCTTCCATATGTGCTTAAGTTATTGATCTCACTCGAAAATAGATTGTAATTTGTTTATCGTACTTTTCTTGTCCGTACTCAAATCGTAGTGGCTAGTTGAAAGCAAACATTGGTCATGGCAGTAGCTTTGTCCGGTTTGCACCTTCAGATCCGCCATGGCATGGGCACTATACTTGTAAAGCTTATGGTTTCCCCTTTATATTCACTACCATCATCATAGGTGCTTCGTGTCGCTAGCACTGATCCTCAAGACCTCAACCCAAAGCTTACGTGTTGAAATACGAATCTAATATGATGCCCATATCACTAAAACAGAGAATGTTTAATTGGTCACCTAATGTTCCTATATTCGCTTCAAAAGCATGTGCGCCACCCATCGGTCCAGCTAGTTCCACTTTCCTTATTTTTTCTTGATGCTTAGGGTTTTCCCTTTATCTACTCTACTATGATCTGCATGAGGTGCTTTCGTCGTACTAGCATTACTCCACCCTTCAAGCTAAACAACACAACACTCGAATTCAAAGCTTAGTTGTTCAAATATGATTGTGATATGATACCGATATTAGTTACCGATTGTAACACCCCGGAAGTAACTTTCCATATTTGTAACTCCGACTTTTGCCATTTTCGCATTGATATATGATATTCCTCCGTGGTTGGGTTTTCTTCTTGTTGCATTTTGCCCGTGTCATGCATTTTATATTATGTCATCATGTGCATCGATTTGCATACGTGTTCGCCTCTCATGATTCCGAGCATTTTCCCGTTGTCCGCTTTTGCAATCCGCACTCCTATCTCCCGCGGTCCTTTTACGCTTTTTCGTGCGGGTATTAAACCTTCTCGAAATGGACCGAGGTTTGTCTAGTGGCCTTGGTATAACACCCGAGACCACCGGTCAAGTTTCGGTCATTTGAGCTCGCTTGGTACTCCAACGGTTAACCGCACCTTCGCAAAGGCCTCTTTTGTTGCAGCCCAACACCCTCCAAAACAGCCCAATAACCCATCTAAGACA
Source organism: Aegilops longissima (assembly GCA_021605205.1). Taxonomy (NCBI): domain Eukaryota; kingdom Viridiplantae; phylum Streptophyta; class Magnoliopsida; order Poales; family Poaceae; genus Aegilops; species Aegilops longissima. The sequence goes on along the minus strand of CM038682.1, from coordinate 519,422,717 downwards.
CCTCCATGCTCTCCGCTGCTCGATCACGATCGTGGGCGAAAACTACACCTCATTTGGACTCTCCTAGCTCCTCTATGCCTATTTAAGCAAACCTCCCCAAATCTTGGATCATCCTCTTCCCGAAACCCTAAAATCTGCTTCACACAGGCCGGACACGTCCGTCAAGGCCCGGACAGATCCCGCCAGCCGGCCCCGCCATCCAGCAGGCAGCGCCACGTGGCCCAGCCACCCGCCCGCCGTCTGGCCTCCCGCTGCGCCATGGGTTCAAGGCCAGTTCCTGGCGCTCGGCCCGCCGCCGCCCGCCTAATGCCGGCCTCCCTCCGCTTCCTCCGGCGAGCCTCCCGCTGGCGCCTCGCTGCCTGGCCTGCCGCCTGCCTGTCCGCCGCTCATTGAGGCCGGCTTACGCTGCCTGGCCACGGATCTCGCCATCAAGGCTCAAGGCTGCCCTGGCCTGCCTCGGCCGCTGGCGCCTCCGCTGGATCGCCTGCCTGCCCAAGGCCTGCCAGCCTGCTGTCGCCGCCTGGTCGGCCGATCCGCCTGATCCGCCTCGAGCCAACACCACCTGCTGACCTCATCTCCTCTCCTTTTTTTCACCAAGTCATTTGCATCATTGTAATTTTGTGCAATATTCAACTTGCTATATCTTCGCATCCGAGATCCATTTTTCGCAGATAATATGTCAAAATGTTCGTCTCGAAGAGTAGATCATTTCATTCCATTGCATCATTTTCATTTGAGCTCATCTTGATGCCCGAAATGCTGTTGGAAGAGTGCAAGGTGCTGATAGTTTCTGATTTTTATCAGGAGTTGCACTTTTGTCATTTTTGCTATGATTTATATGTGCACCCTATGGATTTGATTCCTACATGAGTTTTGTAAAATGCCATGTCATCTTTCCAGTGGTATATGCCATGTATTTTTGTGATCTATGTGGTGACTAGAACAAGCATGCAAAGTAGGTGTCCTAATGTTGCTGATTTCAGCGCTGTTTTAGCTGATTTTGATGTCATGTTTGCTTGATGATACCGAGAGATCTATGCATATTTTGAGATACTTCAGTAAGGGTGTTTTGTAAAGCATGACTTGCTCTATCCATCCATGCCTTTGTTTGCAATTATGGGATGCCATAGCTTGAGTCAATCGAGCTCTACTTTTGCTACCAAATGTTTCCTGGCAGATTGTATACGTGTTATTCAATTTTGCCTAGGATGTTGTGGTTGACTCGTATATGCTATGTTAGTATTCTTGCCATGTATGTCTTCTATGTCAGGTCTTCTTGATGTATGTATGCTTAGTTTATCATTTGAGGCTCTGTAGTGAGTGCATTGGGCTTGTTAACATGCCATCTCGTTATCAGTTTTTGACATGTCAAGTTGCTGAATCTGTTAACAAGACTTTCAATATTGCCATGAGTGTTGCTATATTTTCTAGTCCTTTTTGGCTTATGGTCAGTAAGGGACTTTTGTTCTAGGCTTTGAGTAGATTCATGCCATGCCATGTTTTGCTGTTTTAAGTTCCTGTAGCATGTAGTTTTAATGCTCTGAACATTGCAACCTGTTATTGTTTTTGTCATGTCCAGCCTGTTACTTTGAGCACTTTTGCCATGCTTGTTTGAACCTGTTATGATGTGAACTAGCCATAGCTCAGTGTTCATCTTTTGTCGAGCATCATGTGTAGATCACTGCCATGTGCTTTCTTGTTACGTTTGGGTGCAGTAGCTTAATTATTTGTTGCTTGCAAAGTGGCATCATGCTGTTAATGGCAGATTTGCGCCATTCTTGTTTTGCTTGCCATTTGCAAACCGTGCATCCGATTCCGGTGATCTTTATATCGATTTCAACCGAAATCATCTCATCTTTCCAGTGGCATGCTTGGTTTTCCAAGTTGATGCCTGGTTCATCATTTACCTTCCGGAGCGCACATAAGCATTGCATATCTCATCATGCATATCATGCCTTGTTTTGCATCATGTTGATTGTGCATTGCGCCGTGATTTATTGGGGTTCCTTGTTTGTGTTGTTGCTTTGGGTAGAGTCGGGAGACGAGTACGTGAACGAGGAGCCTGTTGAGAACGTTTTCGAGGATCAAGCTTTCGACAACTCTGAGAACATTGCAGGCAAGATGACCATACCTCAAATCACTTCTATCTTTGCTATGCTAGTTGCTCGCTTCTTTTGCTATGCCTATGCTGCGATGCCTACCACTTGCTATATCATGCCACCCATATTGCCATGTCAGCCCCTAACCATCCTTTCCTAGCAAACCGCTGATTGGCTATGTTACCGCTTGCTCAGCCCTCTTATAGCGCTTAGTTGCGTGAAGATGAAGTTTGTTCCTTGTTGAACATGGAGATGTTGTTCCTCTTGGAACATGTTTACTTGTTGGGGATATCACAATATATATATATCTGCTAATTAATACATCTATATACTTGGTAAAGGGTGGAAGGCTCGGCCTTATGCCTGGTGTTTTGTTCCACTCTTGCCACCCTAGTTTCCGCCATACCGTGTTATGTTCCTTGATTTTATGCTCTTACACGGTTGGGTGATTTATGGACCCCTTGACAGTTCGCTTTGAATAAGACTCGCCCAAAGAAGGCCCAACTTTGGTTTTACCATTTGCCACCTAAGCCTTTTCCCCGGTTTTCGCGAGCCCGAGGGTCATCTTTATTTTAACCCCCGACCAGTGCTCCTCCGAGTGCTGGCCCGAACTAGAGTGTTGTCGTAGCGCCTCAAGGCAACTTGAGGTTTGGTTTTAGTTGTATGGACTGCTCATCCGGATGTGCCTCGAGAACGAGATATGTGCAGCTCCTATCGGGATTTGTCGGCACAATCGGGCGGCTTTGCTGGTCTTGTTTTATTGCTGTCGAAATGTCTTGTAGTCCGGGATTCCGAGATTGATCGGGTCTTCCCTGTAGAAGGAATATCCTTCGCTGACCGTGAGAGCTTATAATGGGCTGTTGGGACACCCCGCAGGTAATATCTTTCAAAGCCGTGCTCATGTTATGAGGCGATGGGAATTTGTTAATGTCCGTTGTAGAAAACCCAAAGTTGACCTCATATAAGATACACATCAATCAAGGTGTAACTGTGATGGTCTCTTCTCGGCGGAGTCCGGAAGTGAACACGGTGTTGGAGTTATGTCCGACGAAGTAGTTCAGATCACTTCTTGATCACTACTAGTTTCACGACCGTGTTTTGCTTCTCTTCTCGCTCTCTTTATGCGATGTAGCCACCATATATGCTAGTCGCTGCTGCAGCTCCACTTTAATACTATGTCCTTCCTAAAGCTTAAATAGTCTTGATCTCGGGTGTGAGATTGCTGAGTCCCCGTGACTCATGATACTTCCAAAACAGTTGCAGTGTTCCGATGAGGCCAAGCAGGTGATTCCACCGAGCTCAAGTGGGAGTTCGACGAGGAACGTGGTCGTTACTATGTGTCGCTTCCAGATGATCAGAGTGGTGCCCAGCTTGGGACGATTCGGGATCTGTGTTAGCATTTGGGGTATCTTCTTTTATTTTGGTTCCGTAGTCGGACCTTGAGTGTACTCAATGATGTATGTTTAATTATGTACTGTGAAGTGGCGATCGTAAGCCAACTATGTATCTTTCCCTTAATTATTACATGGGTTGTGTGAAGATTACCTCACTTGCGACATTGCTTTCAATGCGGTTATGTTTCTAAGTCGTGCTCGACACGGGGAGATATAGCCGCATCGGGGCGTGATGTTGGTAATCGAGCCTTCCCACTTAGGAGCCCCTACTTGATTGTTTGTCGACGTTGTTGAGTCTAGAATGGAAAATGTTTTGAGTCTTAGGATTATATATATCGGAGAGTAGGATTCTTTTTACTTCCCAAATCCCTTCGTCGCCCGGTGAGGTATCCCGACGAGAGTTTTGACTCTTCTCTCTCAAATTTCACTAAAAAATTTTTTTAGGATCACGTGGTATCTTGGAATCGTTCCGATGGTTTTGTGACGAGAACATTGTTCTTGGTGCCTCCCGACATTTAGGGTTGTGGCAGTGTCCCGGAGTTGAGCTCCGAGGTGTTGTCGCCACAATTTTATCGCTGCGCCTCGAATACCTGAGTTTTGCCGACATCGAAATCTCTTTTGTGCAGTTGTTGGTGAGATAACCCTGATAGCCCAGTACTGTGGCGAGTGCGGGAGTATTGCCATGACTTGCATAACGGATGTTTTTTCGAAGGTCGAGGTACACGATTTCCGAGGATTTCTTGGTTATGTGTTGACGGATGGATACAGCTGGATCTAGGTATTGTTAGTTTGGGTGATATATTTTGTGTCCCCTGTATCCCCAACACCAGATTGCATAACCGTAAAGTTTCGGAGTTTATAGGTGGGAATTCTAGTAGCTTATGTGATATTCTTTCCGGCTGATGTATGATTTGAGATTGGGGTTCAACGCCTAGTGGTCCGCCCATTCACGGTCGATTTACGTGGTCGCGTAGACGCCTTAAAGAATCCTTGGCTATGCTGATTCGGGACGCCTTGTTAGTCATTCGTGACGTCCGCTATACGTCGTGTCCGTGGGCCCCACCACTAACACTTTGGGCGTAAATTCTATCATGTGTTTGTTCCGCTCATTCTAGAAGCCAACCTTTTGTTTTCAGCCAGATATTCGAATTGTTTCTAACCGATGTTGTTTCCATATCTTTTATAAGTGGCTTCTCCCTTAATGGACGGTGATGATTAACTTTGAATTCATTCGCTCATTCTTGTTCAATGTTTATTGTGAAGACTATATGTTGCAATTTCTATCCGCTGATTCTACTTATCAATTTGTCTATCAAAGGACTAACGGATGTCACCTCTTCAGATGGCTCCGCCAACGCCGCTCAATCCGGATCGCAATGATGGGGATCACCAATCCTCCACCTCCACCTCCACCTCCGCCTCCAGTAGGCCCGGCAAGCTATCATGGCAGCCACCAATGCCAATGCTCGATGATTTTGCAGCTCTTGCAAGAACGCACTCAGGGCAAGGCAATCAAGGCAATCAAGGCAATCAAGGTCAAGGCAACCATCAGCCACACTTTGCTACTCTCACCGGGCCTCGCTAATCACCAAGTCTTTCGGGCTTCGTGTTGAGGCCACGATGCCGATGATTGGTTAGTGGACATCTGCAAGCACTTTGACTGTAGTAATGTCGACCGAGGACTTTGTCAAGTTTGCATCGCTTCAACTCAAGGATCAAGCTGCTGAGTGGTTCCAAAGAATACAAAGATTCCAGAGGAGGTCGTGGTCATTACTCGATGAGTTCCGCCGTGATTTCCGAGCTCATCACATTCAAGAGTGTTGTTGAGAGCAAGCGAGGAGTTCCGCAATCTCAAGCAAGGCAACATGTCTGTCTATCAATACAATATCCAGCCCGTAAGCTCGCTGCTTTGCTAAGCAAGATGTACCGATGAAAGGAGTATGATCTATCGCCAGAGGTGGTCCGAGAGAAGATCTGCATTACCTCTTGTGCTGTTTGAGCCAGATAAGTATGATGATTTCTACAACATGGCTCTCAAGCAAGAAGCAGCACAGCTCAAATGCGAGGCTTCTAAGAAGAGAATCAGGATGCAGTTCAGTCCTCCTCGCCCTCTCAAGTGGCAGCCAAGCAGAGAGGTTTTACTCCCCTCCTCCGCTCCACACCTTACCAAAGAAGAACTCAGGTGGCCGTGGATCTTCCCACCCACCCAACCCAAGCTATCGTAACAAGTCTAATTTCAAGCTCCAAGGTCAAGTGCTCCTTACCACCGTCTGCCTCGAGGTCACTTGCAACAAGTGTCGCCAGAAGGGTCACTATGCTAACAAGTGCTTCAACCAGAGGCGCCGCCCGCCTCCTCCTCGTGAAATCTTCCAGAATGCAAAGGTCAAGCATAATCCAAATCATGCCAAGGTCAATATGATGAATGCAGCTCAAGCAGAGGAATCTTCCGATGTGATAATGGGTAATCTCTCGCAATGATATTCCCGCAAAAGTCTTATTTGATAATCGTGCATCGATTGTTTCATCTCAAGACCATTTGCATTTAAGCATGAATTGTTATCAAGAGTTGCCTAGTTCCTTATCAATTGTGTCCCGGTAAGCATATGACAGCTAATAATTATGTCCCTGATGTTTCTATCAAGATGGGCGATTATAGGTTTTTGCTAAACCAGTTGTCCTTGGTGACTTGATATTGATCTTATTCTCGAATGGATCGGCTTTATCAGACAAAGCTCGATTGATTGTGCTGCCAGGAAATTCAATTGACTCATTCTTCTAATGATGTGATCATCTATGCCTCTCGTGATGAAACCATTCGTTGTTTTCTCTCAATGAGAAGGGCGAATTGAATGCCATCTCTCGATTCCAATGCTTGTGAGTACCAAGATGTCTTTCCGTAAGAGCTTCCGGTATGCCTCCTCATCGCCGCTTGAGTTCACATCGATCTTGAGCCCGCATCGAACCCGCTTGCAAGCCGCCCATACAAGCTTGGACCTGATGAGCTGAGGGAATTGAAGAAGCAGCTCGATGAACAAGAGCGTCTGGTTTGATCGCACTGAGTTCATCTCCTTGGGGTTGTGGTGTTCTTTTGTCCGAAGAAGGATGGCACGGACCGACTTTGTGTCGACATCGCCCATTGAATAAGAAGACAATCAAGAACAAGTATCCACTTCCCAACATCAATGAGCTTTTCGAGCAACTCAAAGGTGCTACGTTGTTCTCTAAGCTTGACCTTCAGATGGGGTATCATCGATTCGATTCGTGAACAAGATATTCCCAAGACAAAGATTCGTAATGCTTTGGTTCTTATGAATATACTGTCATGTCTTTCGCCTCGCCAATGCTCCTCCAACCTTCTCTCGGATGATGAACTTCATATTCAATCCCTACACCAATGAATTCGCCTTGGTCTATCTTGATGATATTTTGGTCTTCCAAGAATAAGAAGGATCATGCCAAACATTTGCGATTGGTGCTAGACAAGCTCGAGAGTACCAATTCTATGCTAAGTTCTCCAAATGTGAATTCTGGCTTGATGAAGTGCTTTATCTTGGTCATATCATCTCTGCCAAGGGTATCGTTGTTGATCCCGAGAAGGTGTCCGCAATTGTGAATTGGGAACCTCCTCGTATCGTCAAGCAGCTCCGCAGCTTTCTTGGTCTTGCAAGCTATTGTCAAGATTCGCTGAGAACTTCTCCAAGATTGCAAAGCCTCTTTCCAACCTCCTCCGTAAGCAAGTGAAGTATGTCCGTCTCCCGAGTGTGACGTTGCTTTCAATACCCTCAAAGAGAAACTCGTCACAGCCTCCTGCTCGACTCTCCCGATGAATCCAAGCCATATGAAGTGTTCTGTGATGCTTCTTCAAGGTCTCGTGCTGTGTTAATGCAAGAGAAGAGAGTTGTGGCTTATACCTCTCGCCAGTTGAAGCTCAACGAGAAGAACTACCCCACTCACGATCTTGAGTTGGCGGCTTGTCCATGCATTGATTACGTGGAGACATCTCTTGTTGGGAAGGAAAGTGGACATTTTCACCGATCACAAGAGTCTCAAGTACATCTTCACTCAGCCTAACCTCAACCTCAGCAGCACTCGATGGGTCGAAATGATTCAAGAGTACAACCCAAGTATTGAGTATACTCCGCAAAGCTAATGTCATTGCAGATGCTTTGAGCAGGAAAGCTTATCGCAATGCCTAATCCTCAAGCCCTTTCACCGGATCTCGTGAATCTTTCCAAGCTGAATCTTCAAGTTGTTCCTCAAGGCTTTCTTGCCAACCTCATAGTATCTCCTACTTTGGAAGATCAGATTCGTGAGGCTCAACTTCGGATACCATGGTGAAGAAAGTGAAACGTGGTATTGACAAGGGCATTTCCAAGTACAAGTGCTTCCGCTGATGACAAAGACACTGCTCTTTGAGGACCGGATTGTGGTTCCTAAGGGTGATCTGAGAAAGTCATTATGAACGAGGCTCACAATTCGCTTCTATCCATTCATCCCGGAAGTACGAAGATGTACCATGACCTCAAGCAGTATATTGGTGGACTCGAATGAAGCGAGAAATTGCTCAATTCGTGAATGAGTGTGATGTCCGCAGAAGAGTGAAAGCAGTAACACCAAAGACCAGCTGGTCTCCTTCAACCTCTTGCTATTCCTGAATGGAAGTTTGATCATATTGAAATGGACTTCGTGATCTGGCTTTCCAAAGTCCAAGCGTGGAAATGATGCTATCTTTGTTGTCATTGACAAGCTTACTAAAGTGGCTCATTTTCTTCCTATCAAAGAATCCATCACCGCAGCTCAGCTTGGCGAGCTATACACCTCCAGATTGTCTCCTTGCACGGCATTCCACAAGTGATCTCTTCTGCACCGTGGCAGCATCTTTACCTCCAAGTTCGGGGAGTCTTTCGAAGGCCATGGGCACCAACATTCGCTTCAAAGACAGCTTTCCATCCTCAAACAAGTGGCCAAGTTGAGCGAGTTAATCAAATCCTTGAAGATATGCTCGGGCTTGTGTCATTTCTTTCGTATGAAGTGGGAAGATTGTCTTCCTTATGCCGAAGTTCTCTTACAACAACAGCTTCTGTTTAGTTCGGCAAAGCCCCATTCGAAATTCTCTATGGCGAAAGTGCCGACTCTCTCAATTGGTCCGAGACAGAACGCCAACTTCTTGGCAATGACTTGATCACGTATGTAAGAAATGTGCCAAGTCATTCGTGAGAATTCAAAGCCGCCGCAATCGCGCCAGAAGAGCTATTATGATGATAAGCACCGTGATGTGACTTTTGAAATCGGAGACCATGTCTACCTCCGCCTCTCCAATGAAAGGTACTCCGCTCGGTATCAAAGGAAGCTTGCCCCTAGATACGTGGGTCCTTTCAAGATCATTGGGAAAAGAGGCGATCTCGCCTATCAACTTGAGCTTCCATCCAACTTTGCAAACGCACGATGTGTTTCACGTGTCACAGCTTCGCAAGTGCTTCAAGACTCCTGAACGCTTATCAACTTTGAAGAGATTGACCTTCAAGAAGATCTCTTATCATGAGCACCCTGCTGTTATTCTTGAAGAAACCGAGCGCAAGACTCGCAACAAGTCAATCAAATTCTGAAAGTGAAGTGGTCACACCATTCGACCGAGAAGCTACCTGAGCGCGAGGATCACCTCCGCTCGAGTATCCGAGTTCTTTCAGTCCTAGATCTCGGACGAGATCCTCTTGTAGTGGTGGAGTGTTGTAACACCCTAAGTAACTTTCCATATTTGTAACTCCGACTTTGCCATTTTCGCATTGATATATGATATTCCTCCGTGGTTGGGTTTTCTTCTTGTTGCATTTTGCCCGTGTCATGCATTTTATATTATGTCATCATGTGCATCGATTTGCATACGTGTTCGCCTCATGATTCCGGCATTTTTCCGTTGTCCGCTTTTGCAATCCGCACTCCTATCTCCCCGGCGGTCCTTTTACGCTTTTTCCGTAGCGGTATTAAACCTTCTCGAAATGGACCGAGGTTTGTCTAGTGGCCTTGGTATAACACCCGAGACCACCGTCAAGTTTCGGTCATTTGAGCTCGCTTGGTACTCCAACGGTTAACCGCACCTTCGCAAAGGCCTTTTTAAGTTGCAGCCCAACACCCTCCAAAACAGCCCAATAACCCATCTAAGTCACCTCCATGCTCTCCGTCGCTCGATCACGATCGTGGGCGAAAACTACACCTCATTTGGACTCTCCTAGCTCCTCTATGCCTATTTAAGCAAACCTCCCGAAATCCGGATCATCCTCTTCCCGAACCCTAAAATCTTTCCCACACGCGGACACATCGCCCGCCAAGGCGGACAGATCCCGCCGCCGCTCCCGGCCATCCAGCGTGGCGCCACGGGCTCAGCCACCCGCCGCCGCCTGGCCTCCCCGCTGGCCATGCTGCTCATGCCACAGCTCAGCTGGCCCGGTCGCCTGGCCGCTGCCGCCGCCCTTCGCCGGCTCCGCCGCCCTCCGGCGCTGCTCCCTGGCCGGCGCTGCGGCCTGCCCGCCTCCGCCGCCCCGCCACGCCTCGCGCTTCGCCGAGGTCAGCTGGCTGCTTGGCCACGGGATCTCAAGGCCATCACAGCCTCACAGCTGGCCGGCCGCCCCGCTTCCGCCATGGATTCGCCGCGGCGCCTGCCCGCTGCTCAAGGCTGCCGCTTGCATTCGCTTCGTCGGCCGATCCGCCCGATCCGCCTCGAGCCACGCCACCCGTTGACTTCTCTCTCTCTTTTTTTTTCACTAAGTCATTTGCATCATTGTAATTTTGTGCAATATTCAACATTGCTATATCTTCGCATCCGTAGATCCATTTTTCACAGATAATATGTCAAAATGTTCGTCTCGAAGAGTAGATCATTTCATTCCATTGCATCATTTTCATTTGAGCTCATCTTGATGCCCGAAATGCTGTTGAAGAGTGCAAGGTGCTGATAGTTTCTGATTTTTATCAGAGTTGCACTTTGTTATTTTTGCTATGATTTATATGTGCACCCTATGGATTTGATTCCTACATGAGTTTTGTAAAATGCCATGTCATCTTTCCAGTGGTATATGCCATGTATTTTTGTGATCTATGTGGTGACTAGCACAAGCATGCAAAGTAGGTGTCCTAATGTTGCTGATTTCAGCCCTGTTTTAGCTGATTTTGATGCCATGTTTGCTTGATGATACCGAGAGATCTATGCATATTTTGAGATACTTCAGTAAGGGTGTTTTGTAAAGCATGACTTGCTCTATCCATCCATGCCTTTGTTTGCAATTATGGGATGCCATAGCTTGAGTCAATCGAGCTCTACTTTTGCTACCAAATGTTTCCTGGCAGATTGTATACGTGTTATTCAATTTTGCCTAGGATGTTGTGGTTGACCCATATATGCTATGTTAGTGTTCTTGCCATGTATGTCTTCTATGTCATGTCTTCTTGATGTATGTATGCTTAGTTTATCATTTGAGGCTCTGTAGTGAGTGCATTGAGCTTGTTAACATGCCATCTCGTTATCAGTTTTTGACATGTCAAGTTGTTGAATCTGTTAACAAGACTTTCAATATTGACATGAGTGTTACTATATTTTCTAGTCCTTTTGGCTTATGGTCAGTAAGGGACTTTTGTTCTAGGCTTTGAGTAGATTCATGCCATGCCATGTTTTGCTATTTTAAGTTCCTGTAGCATGTAGTTTTGATGCTCTGAACATTGCAACCTGTTACTGTTTTTGCCATGTCCAGCCTGTTACTTTGAGCACTTTTGCCATGCTTGTTTGAACCTGTTATGATGTGAACTAGCCGTAGCTCAGTGCTCATCTTTTGTCGAGCATCATGTAGATCACTGCCATGTGCTTTGTTGTTACGTTTGGGTGCAGTAGCTTAATTATTTGTTGCTTGCAAAGTGGCATCATGCTGTTAATGGCAGATTTGCGCCATTCTTGTTTTGCTTGCCATTTGCAAACCGTGCATCCGATTCCGGTGATCTTTATATCGATTTCAACCGAAATCATCTCATCTTTCCAGTGGCATGCTTGGTTTGCCTGTTGATGCCTGGTTCATCATTTACCTTCCGAGCGCATATAAGCATTGCATATCTCATCATGCATATCATGCCATGTTTTGCATCATGTTGATTGTGCATTGCACCGTGATTTATTGGGGTTCCTTGTTTGTGTTGTTGCTTTGGGTAGAGTCGGGAGACGAAAGCACGTGAACGAGGAGCCTGTTGAGAACGCCGAGGATCAAGCTTTCGACAACTCGAGAACATTGCGTGCAAGATGACCATACCGAAATCACTTCTATCTTTGCTATGCTAGTTGCTCGCTTTTTGCTATGCCTATGCTGCGATGCCTACCACTTGCTATATCATGCCACCCATATTGCCATGTCAGCCCCTAACCATCCTTTCCTAGCAAACCGCTGATTGGCTATGTTACCGCTTTGCTCAAATTTCTCTTATATGCCATAGTTGCGTGAAGATGAAGTTTGTTCCTTGTTGAACATGGAGATGTTGTTCTTCTTGGAACATGTTTACTTGTTGGGGATATCACAATATATATATATCTGCTAATTAATACATCTATATACTTGGTAAAGGGTGGAAGGCTCGGCCTTATGCCCGGTGTTTTGTTCCACTTTGCCACCCTAGTTTCCGCCATACCGTGTTATGTTCCTTGATTTTATGCTCTTTACACGGTTGGGTGATTTATGGGACCCCTTGACAGTTCGCTTTGAATAAGACTCGCCCAAAGAAGGCCCAACTTTGGTTTTACCATTTGCCACCCAAGCCTTTTCCCCGGGTTTCGCGAGCCCGAGGGTCATCTTTATTTTAACCCCCGACCAAAGGTTCTCCGAGTGCTGGTCCGAACTAGAGTGCTGTGCATGCGCCCTCAAGGCAACTTGAGGTTTGGTTTTAGTTGTATGGACTGCTCATCCGGATGTGCCTCGAGAACGAGATATGTGCAGCTCCTATCGGGATTTGTCGGCACAATTGGGCGGCTTTGCTGGTCTTGTTTTATTGTCTGTCGAAATGTCTTGTAGTCCGGGATTCCGAGATTGATCGGGTCTTCCCGTAGAAGGAATATCCTTCGCGACCGTGAGAGCTTATAATGGGCTTGTTGGGACACCCCGCAGGTAATATCTTTCAAAGCCGTGCCTGCGTTATGAGGCAGATGGGAATTTGTTAATGTCCGTTGTAGAAAACCCAAAGTTGACCTCAATAAAATACACATCAATCAAGGTGTAACTGATGGTCTCTTCTCGCGGAGTCCGGGAAGTGAACACGGTGTTGGAGTTATGTCTGACGAAGTAGTTCAGGATCACTTCTTGATCACTACTAGTTTCACGACCGTGCTTTTGCTTCTCTTCTCGCTTCTTTTTGCGTATGTAGCCACCATATATGCTAGTCGCTGCTGCAGCTCCACTTTACTACTATGTCCTTCCTAAAGCTTAAATAGTCTTGATCTCGCTGGTGTGAGATTGCTGAGTCCCCTGACTCACAGATACTTCCAAAACAGTTGCAGGTTCCGATGAGGCCAAGCAGGTGATTCCACCGAGCTCAAGTGGGAGTTCGACGAGGAACGTGGTCGCATTATGTGTCGCTTCCGATGATCGAGTGGTGCCCAGTTGGGACGATTCGGGATCTGTTAGCATTTGGGGTATCTTCTTTTATTTTGGTTCCGTAGTCGGACCTTGAGTGTACTCTGAATGATGTATGTTTAATTATGTATCGTGTGAAGTGGCGATCGTAAGCCAACTATGTATCTTTCCCTTAATTATTACATGGGTTGTGTGAAGATTACCTCACTTGCGACATTGCTTTCAATGCGGTTATGCTCTAAGTCGTGCCTCGACATCGGGGAGATATAGCCGCATCGGGCGTGATACGGCTATTACATTTAATTTGTTAGCTAAAGGTCCCACTTGAGTTTCAAATGCATGTCGCTACATATAGAGAGACAAAGATAATTGCATTTCTTTTGTCACTTGTTGACCGTGCTTTCTTGTCCATACCAAATATTAGTTGTTATTTCAAAGCAAACATCGTTGCTAACTAACTCCTTTATGCCGGTTTGCGCTTC